>BOPN01000341.1:240198-245198 GCA_017312705.2 Penaeus japonicus
TAATGTTGATCATGCTGTTAATGATGACATAATTATATCAATGATAATGATTTTAATGATAATGATAAGAACAATGATAATAATGATAATAATAATGCTAACAATAATAATGATAATAATGATAACAAAAGTAATAATGATAATAATAATAATAATAACAATAATAACAATAATAATGATGATAACATTAATATAGAAAAATAATAGTAACATTATGATGGAACTAGGGATAATAGTGATAACACTGTTGATGCTAATGATAAATAATCATGATAATAACAACAATAATGGTGATGATAACAATCTTAATAATAACAATAAAAATGATAACAATAAAAATGACGATAATAATACTGCTATCACCTCTACTACTCATGATAACAATAACAATATCAACAATAAAAACAAAAATAACAGTAACAACAATAAAACTAAGAAGAAACAACAAGAAGAAAAGGCAGGTCTCATTTTTAATTAAGGTTAATTGTGATCGAGTCAAAGCCAGCTCGAGGCGATAACATTCCAATCGTGTAATATCTCGAAGGTTTCGAATCTCTTGACAAGGTTCTGATGCCAATACACGCCTGCTCGTCCTTCTTCTCGATTTGGGTTTTAGTTTTGTTCTATTTTTATTTCTGATGTATATGTATATATATATATATATGTATATGTGTGTGTGTGTGTGTGTGTGTGTGTGTGTGTGTGTGTGTGTGTGTGTGTGTGTGTGTGTGTGTTTGGGGGGAGGTAGGGGTTGAGATTTCAGTCTTTTCTTTGTTTTTTTTCTTCCCTTTCCAGTATTTTCTTTCTCTCCATCTCATTCTCATTCTTACTCAATCTCCCTCTCTCTATCACTCACTCTCTTCCCTATCCATTCATCCACTTTTCTCCGTCTATTATCAATCCGTCTCCCTCTCCCTTTTCTTTCTTTTCTGATCATTCATTTACTTACTCATTCCTCAAGTCATTTATTCATTTATCCATTCATTTATTCATCCATGCACTTATTCACCTCTTTTTTCAACTATTCCTCCATTCATTGACTTCTTTCTCTCTCTCTCTCTCTCTCTCTCTCTCTCTCTCTCTCTCTCTCTCTCTCTCTCTCTCTCTCTCTCTCTCTCTCTCTCTCTCTCTCTCTCTCTCTCTCTCTCTCTCTCTCTCTCTCTCTCTCTCTCTCTCTCTCTCTCCGTTTTGTCAATATAAGCAGTCGTAGTCATGCATATTCATTCATGAACATTCATGCGTTTGCGTCCATTAATACGTTCGGGCGTGCGTTATAAAAATTAACGGAGTCATAAATAGAATATGGACCTTTCAAAGTTCAAAGTAAACTATTCTACATTTTGAAAACAACTTTGGCAAGGCTTTTAGTTAGAATAATATGCTTGTCACTGAGCTGCATGTACTAACTTTACTAACTGTATTCATTTAGTTAACAGGCATAAAACCTGTGATATGATATTTTTTTCGCGAAATTAAAGAGCTACAAAGTAAGGGGGGAAAATGGCATGTTTTTGGAATGACTGCTGGCTGGTGTTTTGGCTCGTTGACATGTAATTAAGTGGTTTCATTTAAACTTAAAAGGTGTTTTAAAGTAATTGATATTATCAGCTGTGTGTGACGTGGCGTTTATATATTTTTATTTGTTTATTTATTTGTTTTTCTGGAGGGTGGGGGATAGGGAGGGGGGATAGGCTATATTTTCACCCTTGTCTTTTTGGATGTAAAATAATTTATATTTTTTTACATGTGAATACCCACTAGGAAACTAGTGTAAATACATATCTAAAAATATTATATCCATCTATCTCATATCTATATGTTTACTCACTCCCACTCCCTTTCCCTCTCCTTCTTTCTCTTTCTCTCCCTCTTTCCCTATCCATCTCTCTCTCTCTCTTTCTCCCTCTTTCCCTATCCGCCTCTCTCTCTCTTTCTCTCTCTCTCTCAATCTCTCTCTTTCTATCTATCTATCTCACTCATACTCTCAATCTCTCTCACCATCCCCCTCCTCCTCCCCCTCCCACTCATTCCCCTCCTCCCCCTCCCTCTCTCTTTCTCTCTACCCATCTATCCACCCATCTACCCATCTATCCACCAATCCATCCACCCACCTACCCATCTATCCACCAATCCATCCACCCACCTACCCATCTATCCACCAATCTACCCACCCGAAACATCCCCGTGGGCAAAATCCAGACTCAAAGACCGCGCGACACAGCCCACCATATACATGGGTCCTCCGCAGAAATGCCTTTGAGGCCGAAGGGGGAAGGAAAGGCAAGTCGTCGAGGCTGCAACAACAAGTCGAGTTATGCAATTGTGTTGTTACTGTATGCAACACTGTGGGGATTTCGGCCCGTCTGTTTATGTTGGGAATTCTGCTCGCTCGCTGATTTGTAACCGAGGCGGAGGGTAACAGGTGCAGAGGGTCTGGGTTGTATTAATGAATTTTGATGATTGTTTGATGATTCTGTTTTTTTTTTTTTTTTTTTTTTTTTGTGGTGGGGTGAAAGGGACAAAGGAAGGGTTGTGCTAGACAAATTTTGGGTTGGTTTGATTGTGTGGAAGACCAGAGGTGGGTTAATAGACAGATGGGATGGATATATATATATATATGCATATATACATATATACATACATATACATCAGAGAAGTGAAAGAAGAACTATCCCAAAAGAATGGCTGAAACCAACAATACCATACTTTAATTCCACCACCATATTACATTTACCCCTCACGAAAGAAAGAACGTCAAGCTCACCACTGTGTTATGTCCATTTCGCAGTGGGTTGTCATTCAGAACCCTAGACCTTGATGTTCTACTGAATGCCGACAATCACCAATCGTCTTTGAGAGCCGGTTTTGGTCACTCAGGAAGCGATAGTAGCAGTAAGAACGGCCCATGTGATTCTCGCGAGTCGGATTCCGGTGATGACACGTCCTCGTAGATGTCGACTGTCTTGTTGCAGTGACCTCGCACCCGGTCATCTGAGGTCAAAGAGAGAGAGAGAAAGAGGGGATTGGTTAGTGGGTGTCTTTTTGGTGGGTGGGTAGGGTGGGTGGGTGGGGGTTGTGTTTGTTTGTATGGGTTTTGTTTGTTTGGATTGTTTGGGTGTTTGTTTGTTTGTTTGTGTGTTTGTTTGTGTTTGTGTGTGTGTGTGTGTGTGTGTGCACAAGTATGTGTGTTTCTATACTTGTGCGTGTGTATGTGTATCTATATCTATGAGTGTGCATTTCTGTACTCGTGCTTGTGTGCATGTTTATCCACTTTAAGTACAGTACATCTAGCTATCTGTAAGTCTGACAAATTCCCTTAAAACTGTAAAATATCACGAGATATCACCAGACCAGAGATTAAAATAATAATAATAATAATAATAAGATAAAAAAGATAATAAGATAAAGAATAACAATTTGAGAGACAACAACTTACTGACAATGTCGGTAGAGGATTTCTTTCTGATAGTCAAAGACAAATACAAATACAAATTTTCAGACAAATACAAAGATGAGGGAAGAATTAAGTTGATTTTCCTTTATATCTAAGCTATATTTATATCTATAACTTAAAGAGTACTATCATATATACACGCACGCACACAAACACACATAGACACATAAACATACACAGACACGTCCAGACGCATACACACACATAAGATATACTCACATACAAAAACGCACACACATATGTAATGAATTTCAATTCGTAAATCAAAGAAAAAAGTAAAGGAACTCACTAAATTAAACTGTTTTTATTAATTCATAAAAAGCCTTCACTGCAAACTTGTATAAACCGGATTGTTTTTCTCTCTTGCTCTCTCATTCTCTCTCTCTCTCTTGCTCTCATTCTCTCTCTCTCTCTCTCTCTCTCTCTCTCTCTCTCTCTCTCTCTCTCTCTCTCTCTCTCTCTCTCTCTCTCTCTCTCTCTCTCTCTCTCTCTCTCTCTCTCTCTCTCTCTCTCTCTCTCTCTCTCTCTCTCTCGCTCGTTCGCTCACTCACTCACTCTTTAATATGAATACTAATAATACACATTATCAATAATAACAACAGTAATAACAATGAAAACGATGATAAGAATAATGCTGACAACAAAAATTATACTACTAAAAAAAAAAGTAATAATAATAATGAAAAACAACCATAATAGTAAGGAGGAGAAAGAGGAGAAAGAGTAGGAGGATAATCATGGTACCATAACCATAAAAAAGGAAAAAAAGATCTAAAAATAAACCAGTATTGACCCTAATCACATCGAAACCTGATCGAGCTATAGTAGGTAACCAGAGTATGCGAGTTTTGTGAGACTTCTGAAGAATCATTATCTTTCCTGTGCTGTTTTCCCTTTCTCTTTCTCTCTCTATCTCTTTCTCTTTGTGTGTGTCTCTGTTTCTCTTTCTCTCTCTCTCTGTCTGTCTCTCTTTGGTTCTCTTTTTCTTTCTTTCTGTCTCTTCGTGTTCCTCCCCACTCTCTCTTTCTCTTTCTCTCTCTCTCTCCCTCTCTCTCTCTCTCTCTCTCTCTCTCTCTCTCTCTCTCTCTCTCTCTCTCTCTCTCTCTCTCTCTCTCTCTCTCTCTCTCTCTCTCTCTCTCTCTCTCTCTCTCTCTCTCTCTCTCTCTCTCTCTCTCTCTCTCTCTCTCTCTCTCTCTCTCTCTCTCTCTCTCGCTCTCTCACTTTCTCTCCCTCCCTCTCTGAAAAAGGGGACACTATCTTAGGCCATTAGATCAGCTGGTCGGGAGACTGATCAGCTGATATGACGGCTTGTGAACCGATGTGTCTTGTGGATGGAGGGAAGAAAATGCTTAAAAAAGGTGAAGGGGGAATTATGTGATGGGACGGGATGGGGGAGGGGGAGGGGGGGAGAGGATTTGAAGGTGGGAGAGGGGCAGAGAGAGGGATGGGAGAATAGACGAGAGAGAGAGAGAGAGAGAGAGAGAGAGAGAGAGAGAGAGAGAGAGAGAGAGAGAGAGAGAGAGAGAGAGAGAGAGAGAGCGAGCAA
>BOPN01000341.1:287698-297698 GCA_017312705.2 Penaeus japonicus
GGACAATCATCAGCCGGATGACGTCACACAGCCGGATGACATCACTCAGCCGGATGACGTCACACAGCCGGATGACGTCACTCAGCCGGATGACGTCACACAGGCGGATGACGTCACTCAGCCGGATGACGTCACTCAGCCGGATGACGTCGGCGAAATGGCAATTTACGAGGACGAAAACCCCGTCTCGGCTTTTTACCTCAAGTGATTGTCCTCGGCGGCAGATTCCGGAAACCGCCGGTGAAGCGAGGATATTTTCGATATGGATTTTCGTTTTTTTTTTTTTTTTTTTTTTTTTTTTTTTTTTTTTTTTTTTTTTTTTTTTTGGCGTTTTTTTTTTCGAAGTGGTAAGAGGTTTGTTTGTTTGTTTGTTTTGTTCCTTTTCTTTTTTGTGTCTTCTTTTTTTTCTTTTCCTTCTTTGTCTTTTGTTTTCTTCTCTATTTTTTCCTGCTTCTGCATAAAATCAATAAATGCACATAGATAAAAAAAAAAAAAAAAAAAAAAAAATCCTCTACATAAGGGTCAAATACACATACCTATAAAAAAAACAACAGATAAACATTTCAAAAACACAAATACCTACAAAAACAAAACAAAAGTACACATACAAAAAATAGACAAATAAATAAAAACACACAATTAAGCACCCATCAAAACAAAAATACATATACATAAAAAACACGTATCCAACACACAGGCATTTTCCCTCCACAGAGAATTCCGGTAAAAACGCATTTACTGTAAGAGGCTCGTACCTTTCACAAATCACCTAAGCCCCTCTGCCCCTCCCCCCCTCTGCCCCTCCCTCCTCTTACCTCCCCTACCCCTCTCCTCTTCCCTCTTTCTCTTACCTACCCTACCCCTTCTCCTCTTCCCCCTTTCTCTTACCTCCCCTACCCCTTCTCCTCTTCCCCCTTTCTCTTACCTCCCCTACCCCTTCTCCTCTTCCCCCTTTCTCTTACCCTCCCCCCTACCCCTTCTCCTCTTCCCCCTTTCTCTTACCTCCCCTACCCCTTCTCCTCTTCCCCCTTTCTCTTACCTCCCCTACCCCTTCTCCTCTTCCCCCTTTCTCTTACCTCCCCTACCCCTTCTCCTCTTCCCCCTTTCTCTTACCTCCCCTACCCCTTCTCCTCTTCCCCCTTTCTCTTACCTCCCCTACCCCTTTCTCCCTTCCCCCTACCTCTCCCCTACCCCTTCTCCTCTTCCCCTCTTTCTCTTACCTCCTACCCTCCTCTTCCCCTTTCTCTTACCTCCCCTTACCCTTCTCCTCTTCCCCCTTTCTCTTACCTCCCCTACCCCTTCTCCTCTTCCCCCTTTCTCTTACCTCCCCTACCCCTTCTCCTCTTCCCCCTTTCTCTTACCTCCCCTACCCCTTCTCCTCTTCCCCCTTTCTCTTACCTCCCCTACCCCTTCTCCTCTTCCCCCTTTCTCTTACCTCCCCACCCTTTCTCCCTTCTCCCCTTTCTTCTACTCCCTACCCCTTCTCCTCTTCCCCCTTTCTCTTACCTCCCCTACCCCTTCTCCTCTTCCCCCTTTCTCTTACCTCCCCTACCCCTTCTCCTCTTCCCCCTTTCTCTTACCTCCCCTACCCCTTCTCCTCTTCCCCCTTTCTCTTACCTCCCCTACCCCTTCTCCTCTTCCCCCTTTCTCTTACCTCCCCTACCCCTTCTCCTCTTCCCCCTTTCTTTAATACTCTACCCCTTCTCCTCTTCCCCTTTCTTACCTCCCTACCCCTTCTCCTCTTCCCCCTTTCTCTTACCTCCCCTACCCCTTCTCCTCTTCCCCCTTTCTCTTACCTCCCCTATCCCCTTTCGCTTACCTCCCCTACTCCCTCTCCTCTTCCCCCTTTCTCTTACCTCCCTATCCCCTCTTCGCTTACCTCCCCTACTCCCTCTCCTCTTCCCCTTTCTCTTACCTCCCTATCCCCTCTTCGCTTACCTCCCCTACCCCTTCTCCTCTTCCCCCTTTCTCTTACCTCCCCTATCCCCTGCTTACTCCCTACTCCCTCCTCCCCTTTCTCTTACCTCCCCTATCCCCTCTTCGCTTACCTCCCCTACTCCCTCCCTTCCCCTTTCTCTTACCTCCCTTCTACCCTCTATTACCCCTCCTCTTACCTCCCTACTTCCCTTCCTACCCCTCCTCTTACCTACCCTACCCTCTCCTACTCCCCTTACCTCTTACCTCCTCTACCCTTCTCGTACTCCTCCTTACCCCTTCCTTCTTACCTCCCCCACCCCCTCCTACACCCCCTCCCCCCTCCTCTGCTACCCACAAATCTCCAGAATACATAAGTAAGCTAAGAACTCTTTGCCTCTTATGTGCCTACGTTTTGCTCCGTTCCTAATTGAGTATTCATAACCGGGTTTCTCATGTGGCACCTTTCTGTCTTGTGTATGCTTTTGTCTGGGGTGTTCTGCGAAGCCCACTCACCCTTCTGTTTTATCTGTTTGTGTCTCTGTCTGTCTCAGTCTCTGTCTCTGTCTCTGTCTTTGTCTTTGTCTTTGTCTCTGTCTCTTCTTTGTCTCTGTCTCTGTCTCTGTATCTGTCTCTTTCTCTTTCTTTTTCTCTTTCTCTCTCTCTTTCACTCTTCCTTTTCTCCTCTTCTTTGTCCTGCCACTCCTTTCCTTTTTCTTTCCTCCTTCCTCCCTCCCTCTCCCCCTCTCCCTCCCTCCCCCCCTCTCCCTCCCTCCCTCCCTCCCTCTCCCTCTCCTTTCCTCCCTCCCTCTCTCTCTCCCTCTCCCTCCCTCTCCCTCTCCTTTCCTCTCCTCCCTCCCTCTCTCTCTCCTCTCTCTCTCTCTCTCTCTCTCTCTCTCTCTCTCTCCTCTCCCTCCCTCTCCCTCCCTCCCCCCCCCTCCCTCTCTCCCTCCCTCTCCTCCCTCTCCCTCTCTCCCTCTCTATACCTTTGGCACAGAACACGTGTCGGAAGATGTGTTTGTCTACGTACAGTCTCGGACTCTCCTCTCGCAAATGTGTTTGCACGGAACACACATATACTTTGTTTGTCCGGATGTTATATTTATCTTAATTACATCTGAGCCTCGCGCTAAACTCACAAAACACTACTGGATTCTAAGTCAGCCTTGCGAAATGCTTTCATGGTACCTATTTGTGCAGGAGAATAGTCCGTGGGTGCTGTGTTAGGGAAATGAAATATTCTTAGATCTTACTTTCAGTTAAGATAAACGTATTCTGATGAGAGAGAGATAAATAAGGAGTTATATTAATTAATACTACTTCTCTTAAGGTAGCATTTGAATGACTTTTCCCTAACCCCTAAGTGCTTTTTATATCCTCTTCCTCTTCCTCCTCCTCTTCCTTTTTGTTTCTTCTTCTTCTTCCTCCTCCTCCTCCTCTTCATCTTCTTCCTCTTCCTCCTCCTCTTCCTCTTCCTATCGGGACCCCCAACCTCCTAGTCAACCTCATATCCCACCCTCTTTTCCTTCTCCTTCATATCTTTGTCCGTGAACTATAACCGCTTCTCTTAACTACCTCCCCTCCCTTTCCCATTTCCCTATTTCCCCCCCTTTCCCCTTCACCCTTCCATACCTCCCTCTTCTTTCCCCTTCCACCTTACTACTTCCCTCTTCAATACCTCCTTCAACTTTCCCCTCTCCTTCCATCTCCCCATCCTCCTCCCCCCCCCCCTTCACTCTTCAATACCTCCTTCAACTTTTCCCTCCCCTTCCCCCTTCCTTCCCCTCTCTTCTCTCCTCCTCCACACCTCCCCAATCATTCCATCATAAAAAAAGAAAGAAAGAAAGGCGAATCCCTAACCTGCTTCCGTTAAACAAAAGAAAAACAAAATGCGCCTGGCAAATCTTTCGCAAGCGGTTCTGAGAAGCGTCTTCCTCTCTCTCACTCTCAATTCCCCAGGAGAAACTGAGAAGGAGTTTTGTTTCTACTTAGTAATAGCCAAAAGAGGTGTTGTCGGGAGCCTTCGCTATCTGTTTTCGCAGTCGCTGTAAATGGGGAGCCATAATTTTTTTCCCGCGTCTCCGTTTTCTGTGGGGAGGAAGGCGCCTCTTTCGTACCGGTCGCACATTTATTCCGGGCTTTGTGGGTCTCTGGTTTATCTTTTTATCTCTTTATATCTATGTATACTTGCATTTATAGATGTACTAGATTATCCTGTATCTGTTTATCTATCTGTTTATCAATTTATTTATTTATCTGTACTAAACTGGAGATCGCACGTTCCCAGCTACCCCGTTTTCTGTGAAATGAAGGGGGCACTTTTTTGTTTTGTCTCTGACTATCTTTGTGTCTATTCTGATCTATGCATCGATTTGTGCATGTATATATTTAACCAATTGTCTATGTATTCATATATCTATCTATCTATTTGTTTATGTAATTATTATGTCTCTCTTTCTTTCTCTTTCTCTTTTTCTTTCTCTTTTTCTTTCTCTTCCTCTTTCGTTTTCTCTTTCTCTTTCTCTTCCCTGTTTCCCTGTTCCCCTCTTCTCGTTCACATTCCTCTCCATAAAGAATTTCTATAATTACGTGAAACGAATTGCGTGTCTCTAAAATGATTTTCTTTCCCTTACTGTGTTTTCCTCTTCCTGCTTTATCAAATTTCCTTCTTGCCCCCTTGTCTGTGATCCTTAACTGTTGTCTCTCTTACTTGTTTTCGCCCCTTTTCAAAGAATGGGACTTTCTCTCCTCCCTTTCCTCCCTCCCTCTCTCTCTCTCCCTCCTCTCGTCCCTGTCTGTCTTTCCTACTTCCACGCTCTCTCTCTCTCTCTCTCTCTCTCTCTCTCTCTCTCTCTCTCTCATCCTCTTTTTTCCTCTCTCTCTCTCTCTCTCTTTCTTTCTTTCTTTCCCTCCCTCCCTCTCTCTCCCTCTTCTCGTCCCTGTCTGTCATTCCAACTTCCACGCTCTCTTCCTCTCTCTCTCTCTTTCTCATCCTCTTTTTTCCTCTCTCTCTCTCTGTCTCTTTCTTTCTTTCTTTCCCTCCCTCTCTCTCCCTCTCCCTTTGCCTTTCCCTTCCCTTCTCCCCCTCTCCTACTCCTACTACTACTCCCTCTCCCTGTCCCTCTTCTCTCTCCCTGCTGTCCCTCTCTCTCCCTCCCCTCTCCCTCTCCCCCTCCCTCCCTCTCTCCCTCTCCCTCCCCCCTCTCCCTCCTCCTCCCTCTCCCTCCCTCTCTCTCCCTCCCTCTTCCTCTCCCTCCCTCTCCCCCTCCCCCTCCCCCTCTCCCTCTCCCTCTCCCTCTCCCTCCCTCTCCCTCTCCCTCTCCCCCTCCCCCTCCCCCTCCCTCTCCCCC
Source organism: Penaeus japonicus (assembly GCA_017312705.2). NCBI lineage: Eukaryota > Metazoa > Arthropoda > Malacostraca > Decapoda > Penaeidae > Penaeus > Penaeus japonicus. Next base: position 292,963 of record BOPN01000341.1, read on the forward strand.
TCCCCCTCTCCCTCCCTTCGTCCAATTCTTTCCCAGTCCGCCGCGAACTGCCTCGGGGCGGATGTGTCTTCGCATCGTTAATCTGTGTCTCTTCCCGGTTCTATTTTGGAGTTCAGTTTCGATTTAATTTCACTTCGCTCTTTTATCATTTTTGCTTATTTTATTAGTATTTTTTTTTTCTTTGTGATTTGATTTTTTTTTTGTGCGTTTGTGTCACTTTTTTTGTTGTTTTTTTTGTTTTTCTTTCTAAATTTCTTCTTTCCTTTCCTCCTGCCTCCCTCCATCCTAAACTCATTCTCTCTGATTCTCTCCGTCTCTATCTGTCTCTGTTTCTCTCTCTGTCTCTTTCTCTCTCTCTGTTTCTGTCTATTTCTCTCTATCTCTGTCTCTCCCTCTCCCTCCCACTCCCCATCTCCCTCCCCCTCTCCCTCTCTCTTACAAAAGAAGACGCCGGAATAGTACGAGAGAAGGGGAAGGGGGGGGGGGGTAGAGACATGGGAGACACGCGTACTCAGGAAAAGGCAAAAAAAAAGAAAAAAAAACGAAAAAAAAAAAAACGAAAAAAAAAAAAACAGAATCATTTATTGCGGTTGTCTGATCCAACTTATGCGGCCTCACACAAAACGACAAGCGGAATGAAAAATGTTCACTTATTTTTCCCTTTCTTTCTATCTCATTATCTCCTTCGCGCGGTCGCGTTCTCTGTCTCTGTTTATCTATTTGTTTGTTTACTTATCTGTCTATTTTTCTCACTCTAACTCTCTCTCTCTCTTGATCTCTGTCTCTTCCCCTGGCTCTGCCTTTCTCTCTCTCTATTTTTCTCTATTTCTCCCTCTTCCCTTCCTCAAACCTCCCCCCTCTTCCCCATTCCTCCTACCCTCCTCCCCCTCAAACCTCCCCCATCCTCAAACCTCCCCCTTCTCCTTCCCCTCCCCCTCCTACCCTCTCCCCCTCCCCTCCTTACACCACCACCCTTCCCCTCCTCCCCTTCACACCCCCTCCCTTCATCCCCTCCCTTCAAACTCCCCATCCCCTTTCCTCCCCCTCCCTTCCTACACCCTCCCCATCCGATCTTCCAACCCTCCTCCCACAATAATGAAAGCACAAGGGAGCTCAAAGTTCCTCGCTCGCATTACGCACTTTCCGGCAAAATGTACCCTTCCCAGTTCGATGAATGACAGGGACTTGCAGATTACTCCTGAGGCAGGCATGTGAGTGTTTCATTAAACATCTGACACGGCCTGATGAGATGGCTGAGGAGAGGGGAGGAGAGGAGAAGGGGAAGAGAGGAGGAGGGGATAGGGGAGGAGGAGGGGTAGGGGAGGGGATAGGGGAGAGGATAGGGGATAGGGGAGGGGAGAAGAGGAGGGGATAGGGGTAGGGGAGAGGAGGGGATAGGGGAGGAGAAGGGGAGGGGAGAAGAGGAGGGGATAGGGGAGGAGAAGAGGAGGAGATAGGGGAGAGGAGGGGAGGAGAGGGGAAGAGGAGGGGATAGGGGAGGGGAGAAGAGGAGAAGAGGAGGGGATAGGGGAGAGGAGAGGAGGGGAGAAGAGGAGGGGTAGGGGAGGGAAGGGGATAGGGGGGAGGTGAGGAAAAGAGGAGGGGATAGGGGAGAGGAGAGGAAAAGAGGAGGGGATAGGGGAGAGGAGAGGAAAAGAGGAGGGGATAGGGGAGAGGAGAAGAGGAGGGGATAGGGGAGAGGAGGGGAGAAGAGGAGGGGATAGGGGAGAGTAAGAGAAAAAAAAGAAGAGAAAAAAGAGAAGAGGATAAAAGAAGAGAGAAGAGGAGAAGAGAGGAGAAAAGCAGAGGGAAGAGTAAGAGAGGAGAGGGAATAGGAGAGAGAAGAGTAGAGCAGAGGAGAGAAGAGAGGAAAGGAGAGGCGAGGAGAAGAGCAGAGAGGGGACGGGGAACAGGATAGGAGGGGAAGAGAGAATATGATGAGGGGGCGAGACAGAGGAGAGAAGAAAGAAGAGGGAAGGGGTTGAGAGAGGGAGACAGGGGAGAGGAGAGAGGAGAGAGTAAAGAGCAACAAGAAGATCACTGGTTGGTTTCCCAGCCGCTGGAACGGGATCAGCCACGGTAAGCATTAGCAGCATAGTGTTAACAACATTACATACGCTATCAGCATCATTATGGACACCATTAGCAGCATAACATACGCTATCAGCAGCCTTATGGACACCACTAGCAGCATTACAAACGCCATCAGCATCATTATGGACACCATTAGCAGCATTACATACGCCATCAACATCATTATGGACACCATTAGCAGCATTACATACGCCATCAGCATCATTATGGACACCATTAGCAGCATTATATCGCAATCAGCATCATTATGGACACCATTAGCAGCATTACCTACGCTATCAGCAGCCTTATGGACACCATTAGCAGCATTATATCGCAATCAGCATCATTATGGACACCATTAGCAGCATTGTGTGCTGTGCTGACAACATCATGTACAGCAAACAGCATTAGGTACACTATCAGCTGCATGATATACAGCATCAGGAGTATAATGTATAGCCTCATTTACATCATAAAGTACAATACTTCCGGCATGTAAACAAAACAGAAATGACTTGTTTGTGGATATGAATCACCCATGTAAAGTGAGTAACTATGTCTGCTTATTCGTATATATTGCCTATGCTCATCTATTATACAAATATATTCATATAAGCTTATACATTTATTTTTATTATATGCATATATTCTTGTGTTCTTATCCATATGTTTTCTCATACCCTGATACATATATATATCTTTTTATTTTTTTCATACCTATGCTTACACTCTTATACACATATGTTTATAACTTTTAACATATTTTCCTATATTTTATACATATTAATTTTTATATGCTCGTGTACACATTCTTATTCCTTTTTGATAAATTTATAAATTTTGATAAATTGATAAATAGATTTGATAAATAAATATAGCTATAGGGATTCGATAGAGGGGAAAAAGGACAGCATAAACATTAATTTGCATTAATGCTGGTACAATGTATAAAAGATCCTTTATATCATTATACTCTTCTACATAAATATTCTTTTATAATCTTACTCTCTCTACTGTGCGTACATGAATATAACACCGATATCATCATATCATCACGAAATCATATTCTCTCGTTAATGAAAAAAATATCGCTGTTAAAAGTTTTTTTTTGTTTGTTTTTATTTTTGGGGGGGAGTGGGGAGGACTGCTTTCTCTCGGCTTATCATGCATTTGAATTTCCTCATGAACTTGTGATAAAATTCGGCTCCAAAAATGTAGAGGTTCATGATGTAATGAAAGACTTAGTGTTTACGCGTGCATTTAACACATTTTGAGAGGAAGGCCTGCTGTAAGGGCTACATTAGTGTGCAAAGTTGATCTTGTTAAGGAATTTTTCGTTCTTGATATAGTTTTGAATTATTAAAAAGATTGTGGGAATATGCTTGGGATGATGTTAGTTTATGGTAGTGATGAAGATCAAATTTGATTTTTTTTCCGATCATTTTTTTTTTCTTCTTTCTTAATTCTTAAAATTCAAATTAACTATAATAGGATATTATGAGTTTCTTTTCAGATTCATGTTATTTTATCAAACAAAAATTTGGATATGGTTTCTTTAATATGAAAATAGAAATTACATTGTTTTAGATTTGATAAATAAATATAGCTATAGGGATTCGATAGAGGGAAAAAAAGACAGAATAAACGTTAATTTTCATTAGTGCTGGTACAATGTATAAAAGATCCTTTACATATTTCTAAACTTCCATTACCACACACACATACATACACACACACACACACACACACACACACACACACGCACGCACACACACACACACACACATAATTTACCATAAATATTGCTTATTATAGGCATCGATGTTTCCCCTTTTGATGTTCCTTCTATGAACTTTTAAACTATTAGATACTTTATTTTTTGTAAATGTTTTTGTCTACAATTATATGAATTAATATTTTTTTCAAATTTTCAACCAATTTGTTAATTCTCCTTTTCATTAACTTGAGTTATCCCCACCATCTGTCGACTTAAATATTTCCCATTTTCTGTCCACTTAAACATTTTCCATTTTCTACGAACCTGAGTATTTCCCGTTTTCTATAAAGTTTATCAAGCATCTAACCATTCAGAGGCCATTCAAGCACCCATTTCAATAGGATTTGCACCACCGATACTCACTCTTATTACAACAATAAAATCAGTAACTGTTAAAAAAAACACGACCCATCATGGCGGAAAGTGATGTTCATTTTTTTATGCAAAGGACCAAAAGGAAAAAAAGAAATAAAAGCAAAGTAACTTTACATTAAAAAGCTATTTGTGACGAGGGAATTAAAACACGTTTCCCTCTTCCCCTTCTGGTGGTGCCGGAAGGGCGAGAATCCAATGAACAGCTGATAGGTGCCCCGCCCTTAGAGCCGTCATAATGGCGAATGCTGTAGTNCCCTCCCCCCTCCCCTCCCACCGCCATCCCAAGTCGTAATTGTATAATGCATGTCCTTTATTTTACCCGAGCATTAGGCAGTAATAAAAAAGCCTTGCAATTGATACTTAGCCTGTTAGACTACCCTGAAGACTGCAACACTGGGACACTTACCTGGAAAGATAGAAAAAAAAATGTATTAATATAATGAAATATCGTTCATCTCTTCACTTCCGTTCCTGTTATATTAATATAAGTAGTATAAGTAACTTTAGG
>BOPN01000341.1:302698-310198 GCA_017312705.2 Penaeus japonicus
TTTTTCGAAGTGGTAAGAGGTTTGTTTGTTTGTTTGTTTGTTTGTTTTGTTCCTTTTCTTTTTTGTGTTTTCTTGTTTTTCTTTTCCTTCTTTGTCTTTTGTTTTCTTCTCTATTTTTCCTGCTTCTGCAATCCTCTACATAAAGGTCAAATACACATACCTTTAAAAAAACAGATAAACATTTCAAAAACACAAATACCTATAAAAAACAAAACAAAAGTACACATACAAAAAATAGACAAATAAATAAAAACACACAATTAAGCACCCATCAAAACAAAAATACATATACATAAAAAACACGTATCCAACACACAGGCATTTTCCCTCCACAGAGAATTCCGGTAAAAACGCATTTACTGTAAGAGGCTCGTACCTTTCACAAATCACCTAAGCCCCTCTGCTCCTCCCCTCCTCTTACCTCCCCTACTCCCTCTCCTCTTCCCCCTTTCTCTTACCTACCTTACCCCTTCTCCTCTTCCCCCTTTCTCTTACCTCCCCTACCCCCTCTTCGCTTACCTCCCCTACCCCTCTCCTACTTCCCCTTTCTCTTACCTCCCCTACCCCTCTCCTCTTCCCCTTCCCTCTTACCCCCCTACCCCCTCTCCTACTCCCCTTACCTCTTACCTCCCCTACCCCCTCTTCTATTCCCCCCTTCCTTCCCCTACCCCTTCTCCTCTTCCCCTCTTTCTCTTACCTCCTACCCTCCTCTTCCCCTTTCTCTTACCTCCCCTTACCCTTCTCCTCTTCCCCCTTTCTCTTACCTCCCCTACCCCTTCTCCTCTTCCCCCTTTCTCTTACCTCCCCTACCCCTTCTCCTCTTCCCCCTTTCTCTTACCTCCCCTACCCCTTCTCCTCTTCCCCCTTTCTCTTACCTCCCCTACCCCTTCTCCTCTTCCCCCTTTCTCTTACCTCCCCACCCTTTCTCCCTTCTCCCCTTTCTTCTACTCCCTACCCCTTCTCCTCTTCCCCCTTTCTCTTACCTCCCCTACCCCTTCTCCTCTTCCCCCTTTCTCTTACCTCCCCTACCCCTTCTCCTCTTCCCCCTTTCTCTTACCTCCCCTACCCCTTCTCCTCTTCCCCCTTTCTCTTACCTCCCCTACCCCTTCTCCTCTTCCCCCTTTCTCTTACCTCCCCTACCCCTTCTCCTCTTCCCCCTTTCTTTAATACTCTACCCCTTCTCCTCTTCCCCTTTCTTACCTCCCTACCCCTTCTCCTCTTCCCCCTTTCTCTTACCTCCCCTACCCCTTCTCCTCTTCCCCCTTTCTCTTACCTCCCCTATCCCCTTTCGCTTACCTCCCCTACTCCCTCTCCTCTTCCCCCTTTCTCTTACCTCCCTATCCCCTCTTCGCTTACCTCCCCTACTCCCTCTCCTCTTCCCCTTTCTCTTACCTCCCTATCCCCTCTTCGCTTACCTCCCCTACCCCTTCTCCTCTTCCCCCTTTCTCTTACCTCCCCTATCCCCTGCTTACTCCCTACTCCCTCCTCCCCTTTCTCTTACCTCCCCTATCCCCTCTTCGCTTACCTCCCCTACTCCCTCCCTTCCCCTTTCTCTTACCTCCCTTCTACCCTCTATTACCCCTCCTCTTACCTCCCTACTTCCCTTCCTACCCCTCCTCTTACCTACCCTACCCTCTCCTACTCCCCTTACCTCTTACCTCCTCTACCCTTCTCGTACTCCTCCTCTTACCCTTCCTCTTACCTCCCCTACCCCCCCCCCCCCCCCCTCCCCCCTCCCCCTCGCTGTATCCCATGGCAAATCTCCAGAATACATAAGTGTTGGTGAACTCTTTGCCTCTTATGTGCATACGTTTTGCTCCGTTCCTAATTGAGTATTCATAATCGGGTTTCTCATGTGGTTTCTCTTTCTGTCTTGTGTATGTCTTTTGTCTGGGGTGTTCTGCGAAGCCCTTACTTTACCCTTCTCTCTGTTTGTCTGTCTGTGTCTCTGTCTGTATCTCTCTCTATCTCTGTCTCTGTCTTTGTCTTTGTCTTTGTCTCTGTCTCTTCTTTGTCTCTGTCTCTGTCTCTGTATCTGTCTCTTTCTCTTTCTTTTTCTCTTTCTCTCTCTCTTTCACTCTCCTTTCTTCCCTTTCTCTTATCCTGTCACTCTCTTTCTCTCTTTTCTTTCCTCCTTCCCTCCCAATCTCCCTCTCCTCTCCTCCCTCCCCCCCCCCTCTCCCTCTCCCTCCCTCCCTCCCTCTCCCTCTCCTTTCCTCCCTCCCTCTCCCTCTCCTCTCCTCCCTTCCTCTCCCCCTCTCCCTCTCCTTCTCCTTTCCTCTCCTCCCTCCCTCTCCCTCTCCTTTCCTCCCTCTCTCTCTCTCTCCTTTCCTCCCTCCCTCTCCCCTCTCTACCTCCCTCTCCCTCTCCTTTCCTCCCTCCCTCTCCCTCTCCTCTCCCCCTCTCCCTCTCTTCCCTCCCTCTCTCCCTCTCTATACCTTTGGCACAGAACACGTGTCGGAAGATGTGTTTGTCTACGTACAGTCTCGGACTCTCCTCTCGCAAATGTGTTTGCACGGAACACATATATACTTTGTTTGTCCGGATGTTATATTTATCTTAATTACATCTGAGCTTCGCGCTAAACTCACAAAACACTACTGGATTCTAAGTCAGCCTTGCGAAATGCTTTCATGGTACCTATTTGTGCAGGAGAATAGTCCGTGGGTGCTGTGTTAGGGAAATGGAATATTCTTAGATCTTACTTTCAGTTAAGATAAACGTATTCTGATGAGAGAGAGACAAATAAGGAGTTATATTAATTAATGTTACTTCTCTTTAGGTAAGATTTGAATGACTTTTTTCCTAACCCCTAAGTGCTTTTTTTATCCTCTTCCTTTTCCTCCTCCTCTTCCTCTTCTTCTTCCTCTTCCTTTTTTCTTCTTCTTCTTCATCTTCTTCTTCTTCCTCCTCTTCCTCCTCCTCCTCTTTCTCTTCCTCTTCCTCCTCCTCCTCCTCTTTTTCTTCCTCGTCCTCCTCCTCCTCTTCCTCCCCCTCTTCCTCTTCCTATCGGGACACCCAACCCCCTAATCAACCTCATATCCCACCCTCTTTTCCTTCTCTTTCACATATTTGTCCCTGAACTATAACCGCTTCCTCTAACTACCTCCCCTCCGTTTCCCATTTCCCTATTTTCCCCCTTTCATCTTTACCCTTCCATACTTCCCTCCTCTTTCCCCTTCCACCTTACTACTTCCCTCTTCAATACCTCCTTCAACCTTCCCCTCTCCTTCCACCTCCCCATCCTCCTTGCCCCCTTCTCTCTTCAATACCTCCTTCAAATTTTCCCTCCCCTTCCCCCTTTCCCTTCCCCCTCTCTCTCCCCCTCCTCCACACCTCCCCAATCATTCCATCATAAAAAAAGAAAGAAAGAAAGGCGAATCCCTAACCTGCTTCCGTTAAACAAAAGAAAAACAAAATGCGCCCGGCGTCTTTCGCAAGCGGTTCTGAGAAGCGTCTTCCTCTCTCTCACTCTCAATTCCCCAGGAGAAACTGAGAAGGAGTTTTGTTTCTACTTAGTAATAGCCAAAAGAGGTGTTGTCGGGAGCCTTCGCTATCTGTTTTCGCAGTCGCTGTAAATGGGAAGCCATATTATTTTCCCGCGTCTCCGTTTTCTGTGGGGAGGAAGGCACCGCTCTCGTACCGGTCGCACATTTATTCCGGGCTTTGTGGGTCTCTGGTTTATCTTTTTATCTGTTTATGTCTATGTATACTTGTATCTATGTATGTACTAGATTATCCTGTATCTGTTTATTTATCTGTTTATCAATTTATTTATTTATCTGTACTAAACTGGAGATCGCACGTTCCCTGCTACCCCGTTTTCTGTGGAATGGAGGGGGCACTTTTTTGTTTTGTCTCTGACTATCTTTGTGTATATTCTTATCTATGCATCGATTTGTATATATGTATATGTATATATATGTATATATTTAACCAATTGCCTATGTATTCATATATCTATCTATTTGTTTATGTAATTATGTCTCCCTATCTTTCTCTTTCTCTTTCTCTTACTCTTACTTTTTCTCTTCCTCTTTCGTTTTCTCTTAATCTTCCCTGTTTCCCTGTTCCCCTCTTCTCGTTCACATTCCTCTCCATAAAGAATTTCTATAATTACGTGAAACGAATTGCGTGTCTCTAAAATGATTTTCTTCCCCCTTTTATCATGTTTTCCTCTTCCTCGCTTTATCAAATTTCCTCTTTGCCCCCTTGTCTGTGATCCTTAACTGTTGTCTCTCTTACTTGTTTTCGCCCCTTTTCAAAGAATGGGACTTTCTCTCCTCCCTTTCCTCCCTCCCTCTCTCTCTCTCCCTCCTCTCGTCCCTGTCTGTCTTTCCTACTTCCACGCTCTCTCTCTCTCTCTCTCTCTCTCTCTCTCTCTCTCTCTCTCTCATCCTCTTTTTTCCTCTCTCTCTCTCTGTCTCTTTCTTTCTTTCTTTCCCTCCCTCCCTCTCTCTCCCTCTTCTCGTCCCTGTCTGTCATTCCAACTTCCACGCTCTCTTCCTCTCTCTCTCTCTTTCTCATCCTCTTTTTTCCTCTCTCTCTCTCTGTCTCTTTCTTTCTTTCTTTCCCTCCCTCTCTCTCCCTCTCCCTTTGCCTTTCCCTTCCCTTCTCCCCCTCTCCTACTCCTACTACTACTCCCTCTCCCTGTCCCTCTCTCTCCCTGTCCCTCTCTCTCCCTCTCTCGCTCTCCCTCTCCCCCTCCCTCTCCCTCTCCCTCTCCCCTCTCCCTCTCCCTCCTCCTCCCTCTCCCTCCCTCCTCTCCCTCCCTCCCCCTCCCCCTCTCCCTCCCTTCGTCCAATTCTTTCCCAGTCCGCCGCGAACTGCCTCGGGGCGGATGTGTCTTCGCATCGTTAATCTGTGTCTCTTCCCGGTTCTATTTTGGGGTTCAGTTTCGATTTAATTTCACTTCGCTCTTTTATCATTTTTGCTTATTAGTATTTTTTTTTTTCTTTGTGATTTGATTTTTTTTGTGTGTGTGTGCGTTTGTGTCACTTTTTTTCTTTTTTTTTGTTTTCTTTCTTTCTTTCTTCCTTCCTTTCCTCCTAACTCCCTCCATCCTAAACTCATTTTCTCTGATTCTCTCCGTCTCTATCTGTCTCTTTCTCTCTCTCTGTCTCTGTTTCTCTCTCTGTCTCTTTCTCTCTCTCTGTTTCTGTCTATTTCTCTCTATCTCTGTCTCTGTTTCTGTCTGTCTCTGTGTCTCTCTCTCTGTCTCTCTGTCTCTCTCCCTCTCCCTCTCCCTCCCACTCCCCCTCCCCCTCTCCCTCTCCCTCTCTCTCGCAAAAGAAGACGCCGGAATAGTACGGGAGAGGGGGAATGGGGGGAGGGGGGTAGAGACAAGGGAGACACGCGTACTCAGGAAGAAAAAAAAACAGAATCATTTATTGCGGTTGTCTGATCCAACTTATGCGGCTTCACACAAAACGACAAGCGGAATGAAAAATGTTCACTTATTTTTCCCTTTCTTTCTATCTCATTATCTCTTTCGCGCGTTCTCTGTCTCTGTCTATCTATTTGTTTGTTTATTTATCTGTCTATCTTTCTCACTCTAACTCTCTCTCTTGATCTCTGTCTCTTCCCTTGGCTCTCTCTCTCTTTCTCTCACTTTATTTATCTCTGTTTCTCCCTCTCCCTCTCCCCTTCCCTCCCCCTCAAACCTCCCCTTCCCTCCCCCTCCTACATCCTCCCCCCCTCCCCCTCCCCCTCCCAATCTCCCCCTTCCCCCATCTCCCTCCCCCTCAAATCTCCCCCTCCCCTCCTACACCACCCCCCTTTCCCCTCCCCCTCCTACACCACCCCCTCCCCCATCCCCCCTCCTACACCCCCTTCAAACCTCCCCCATCCCCTTCCCCTTCCCTCTCCCTCTCCCATCCCCCTCCCATCCGATCTTCCAACCTCCTCCCACACAATAATGAAAGCACAAGGGAGCTCAAAGTTCCTCGCTCGCATTACGCACTTTCCCGCAAAATAAAATTCCTTCCCAGTTCGATGAATGACAGGGACTTGCAGACGCATTCCCCGAGGCAGGCATGTGAGTGTTTCATTAAACATCTGACACGGCCTGATGAGATGGCTGAGGAGAGGGGAGGAGAGGGGGAAGAGAGGAGGAGGGGATAGGGGAGAGGAGGGGTAGGGGAGGGGATAGGGGAGAGGAGAGAAGAGGAGGGAATAGGGGAGAGGAGGGGTAGGGGAAGAGGAGGGGATAGGGGAGAGGGGAGGAAAAGAGGAGGGGAGGAGAGGAGAGGAGAGAAGAAGAGGAGGGGATAAGGAAGAGGAGAGAAGAAGAGGAGGGGATAGGGGAGAGTAAGAGAAAAAAAGAAGAGAAAAAAGAGAAGAGGATAAAAGAAAAGAGAAGAGGAGAAAAGCAGAGGGAAGAGTGAAAGAGGAGAGGGAATAGAAAAGAGAAGAGTAGAACAGAGTAGAGGAGAGAAGAGAGGAAAGGAGAGGCGAGGAGAAGAGGGGAGAGGGGACGGGGAACGGGATAGGAGGGGAAGAGAGAAGACGATGAGGGGGCGAGACAGAGGAGAGAAGAAAGAAGAGAGAAGGGATTGAGAGAGGAAGACAGGGGAGAGGAGAGATGAGAGAGTAAAGAGCAACAAGAAGATCACTGGTTGGTTTCCCAGCCGCTGGAACGGGATCAGCCGCGGTAAAGCATTAGCAGCATAGTGTTAACAGCATTACATACGCTATCAGCATCATTATGGACACCATTAGCAGCATTACATACACCATCAGCAGCCTTATGGACACCAATAACAACATTACATACGCTATCAGCAGCCTTATGGACACCATTAGCAGCATTAAATACGCCATCAGCATCATTATGGACACCTTTAGCAGCATTACATACATCACCACCAGCCTTATGGACACCATTAGCAGCATTACATACGCTATCAGCATCATTATGGACACCACTAGCAGCATTGTGTATTGTGCTAACAGCATCATGTACAGTGCAAACAGCATTAGGTACACTATCAGCTGCATGATATACAGCATCAGGAGTATAATGTATAGCCTCATTTACATCATAAAGTACAATACTTCCGGCATGTAAACAAAACAGAAATGACTTGTTTGTGGATATGAATCACCCATGTAAAGTGAGTAACTATGTCTGCTTATTCGTATATATTTCCTTTGCTCATCTATCATACAAATATATTCATATAAGCTTATACATGTATTTTTATACATATGCATATATTCTTGTGTTCTTATCCATATGTTTTCTCATACCGTGATACATATATATTTTTATATTTTTTTCATACGTATGCTTACACTCTTATACACATATGCATATAACTTTCAACATATTTTCTTATAATTTATACATATTTATTCTTATATGATCGTGCACATACAAACATTCTTCTACTCTTATACATATATCATTATACTCTTATACATAAACACTCTCATATAATCTTACTTTCTCTACTGTACGTACATTAATATAACATCGGTATAATCATATCATCACGA
>BOPN01000341.1:312698-317698 GCA_017312705.2 Penaeus japonicus
GTGTTGACTAGGATAACATAGTTGACATTATTAGCCAAGCAACATGTGTTTTCTTTCAAAATATTTCTTGTGGAACTAGTGCAGAATAAAGTTTTCTTTTTATCAACTATGAAAATATTTGCATACATACATATACGCATGATGATGATAAAAATGATAATACTTATAATGATAATAACAATGATACTGATAATGATAATGATAATAATGATGATGATAATAATAAGAAAACTAATAAAGATAATATGATAAAGATAAAGACAATGATAATAATAAGGATAATAATAATATCAACAATTACTATCACCATCATTATTACTATCATACTGGTAATATCAATAACACAAAAAAAATATAAAAACAATATCAACAATAAGTAAATAGATAAAAAGAAATAAAAATAATTCCAAACACCCAACACACTCCAGCTTAAACAAGGAAACCAAATTTAATCTTTATAAATTCGTGCTGTTACGCAACTTTGTAGGGGGGACTGTGGCAATAAAATATGACCTCAGTCTATGGGGATATGGGATGAATGAATGTATGTATTTATGCATAAGTGTCCATTATTCAAAACAACACTGGGTTACCGGTGGATGAAGGTGGATTTAAAGGAATTTAAATGTGGGTGGAGAGGGTTATCAGTGAAGAGAAGTGGATAGATTGTGGTGGATTGGGAATGAAGTGGAGAGAGGTGGGTAAGAGTTCGCTTAAAGGGGGCGGTTTTGGTGTTATGTGGAATAACGTTGTGAGTGGAGACAGGTGGAAGAAAAACGTGTCAAAATGTGAAATAATCTTGTAAGTGGATAAGTGGATAAAAGTATGTAGATCCGGCTAAATGCGTAAAGTAAAGAGAGAGGGGGATAAAATAAAGTAGATTTGGTTTACTGCGGAATCAAGTTGTGAGTAGAACGAGGTGGGTGAATAAAAAAAGAAAATGAATGAAATAAAGGTACAAGTAGAGACAAGTGGATAAAATCATTTACATTTGATTATATTTGGAAGTTGTAAGAGTAAAAAGAGAGGAATAAGATACAAACACAAACAAGAAGATTTTCGTTACAAATAGAACAAAGTTTAAGTAGACGAAAATAGACAGATGTGGTTAGCTCCAATGGGTGTCAAGATTTCTTAAGATTCTAGGCGTCTCAGGATCTTCTCAGTTTTATCATTCAGGGCATCAGGTGGTTGGTCTTTGGTCTGTTGTCTGAGGTGGGTGGTGGTGAATATATAAACTTTTATGTGTGTGTGTGTTTTTATATCTTTTTAATGGGAGTCGTTCTCTCTTTCTCTATCTATCTATTCTCTCTCTCTCTCTCTCTCTCTCTCTCTCTCTCTCTCTCTCTCTCTCTCGCTTAATTTTGTATTGTTCATTTCTCATTCGTCCCTCTTTCCCTCCTTCCATCTTCCTTCCATTTCTCTTTCCTCCCCACCCTCTCTGATCTCCCTCTTCCCCTCTCCCTTCCTTTTTTTCCCTTTTTGTTTATTCCCGTTCTATTCTCATCCTCTTTTCTTTTCTTGTTTTCTTTCTTAATCTACCTTTCGTTTCTTCTGCATGTGTTTCCTCCCTATACTACTCTTATTTCTTACCTCTTCCTCTTCCCTTGATCCTCCTTCTCTTCCCTTCTCTCTCTTTATTTCGTTCTCTTTCCATTATCTTTCCTTTCTCTTCCTTTTCCCTTCCTCTTCTCCCAATCTTCTACCTTTTAGCCTTCTTTCTCCCTACCTCCCTTCTTTCTTTCCACCTCTCTTCCTTCCTTCCCTCCCTCCCTCCTCCCATCCATCCCTTCCGCCTTCTTCTTTTACTCTCTCCATCATTTCTCCTTATCGTTTTCTCCCTCCCTCCCTCTCCCTCGTTTTCTCCCTCCCTCCCTCTTCCTCGTCCCTCTCAACTTCACTCCCTCCTTCTCTCACTGTCCCCTCTCAATTCTCGTCCCTATCTCTCTTTCTCTCTCCCTCCATCCCTCACTCTCCCTTTCCCTCATCTTAATTCTCCTCTCTCTCCCTCCCTTCCCTCCCTCCCTTCCTCCCTCCTCTTCCTCCCTCCCTCTCTTCCTCCCTCTCCCTTCCTCCTTCCCTCCCTTCCTCCTTCCCTCTTCGTCCTCCCTCCCCTCTCCCTATCCCAGCACTTCCTCTTCCTCCCTATCCCAGTACCCCCTTCCCTCCTCTTCCCCCCTCCCTCCCTCCCTCCCCTCTCCCTCCCCTATCCCAGCACCCCCTATCCCCCCACCCCCCACCCACCCCGTTCAAATCCCAGCAACGTCATTTCGCAGTTCGGAAATACACAGAATTACGTTCCTTCTCGAATGAGCTCTGCCGCTCCAGTGCTCCCATTTTGTCGAGCTGAATGAAGTTTTGGAAAATCACCATCCACTTTTGGCTTTACTCTCTCGTGACATTGAATTTCCAATAAATTTTGGAGAGTTTCGGATCAAGACTCCAGAGTGAAAGCGGATTGAATATGGGTATTTCGAGGCTCAATTCAAACGAACCTGTTAACTCCCGATAGGCTTTGAGTCTCTCTCTCTCTCTCTCTCTCAGCTGATGCCGACGGTAATGCCTTCATTATAGTATTTTTTTTATTAATACGCTCTACTGCGAATTAGTTTTTTAAATCGTATTCTATTTGCTTATTCATTTATCTGTTTGTTCATTATTCATGTGTTAGCTAGGGAGTAAAGAGCAGGAGGATAAGATTTTGCAATTATTATGGATAAGGCAACTTCGTAATCATTATGGGTAAGTTGAATAGTCTACGGAACTAGAACCCACATTTCAAAACTATGTAGCCCAGTACAATAGCTATGGCTTTAAATCATATTTGAGTGAAAATGATATTTAGAGATTAGAGAAGGGTACGATTAATTAAAGTGAAATATACACTTATGCATATAACATACGATAAAAACGACATTGCCCTTAATATCTTCCTTGGAACGTTTTTCAGCTAAGCTAACTATGGAATACGCATGCCTGTAATGTGATATTGATTACTATCATATACATTGATAACATAATCATGATCATAATCATCATCAATATTATTATCATCAGGGGCGCTAGTAGTATTAGTAGTATTAGTAGAAGAAGCAGTAGCAGTAGCAGTAGTGGTAGAAGTAGTAGTAGTAGTAGTAGTAGTGATAGTAATGGTCGTAGAAGTATAAGTAATAGTGGAAGTAGCAGCAAAAGTAATAGAAATAGATAAAAGTTCCAAAAACAACCCGCTTCAGAAAATGCTGTATTATCATTACTGTTTCCATTAGCCTTTCCACCTTTTAGTCACACACGAAAGAATACAAGCGTTTTAATCATTTTTATTTACGCGAACAATTGTAGTCTTTTTATCACCTTTACGAAGTAAAAAAAAAAAAAAAAAAGAACAGATACTAAACAACATCCATTGAAATATACTTTTTTTTTCTTTCTTTCTTTTAACAAAGAGATTAATTGAATTTGATCGATCTATTTCACAGGGAGTGACTGTTCACAGGTCACCGTTCCCCGTTCATCGTTCACTGTTTACCTTCCGCTGTTCACTGTTTACCCTCCGCTGTTCACTGTTTACCTTCCGTTGGTCACTGTTTACCATCCGCTGTTCACTGTTTACCATCCGCTGTTCACTGTTTACCCTCCGCTGTTCACTGTTTCCCTTCCGCTGTTCACTGTTTACCTTCCGCTGTTCACTGTTTCCCTTCCGCTGTTCACTGTTTACCCTCCGCTGTTCACTGTTTACCCTCCGCTGTTCACTGTTTACCTTCCGCTGTTCACTGTTTACCCTCCGCTGTTCACTGTTTACCCTCCGCTGTTCACTGTTTCCCTTCCGCTGTTCACTGTTTACCATCCGCTGTTCACTGTTTCCCTTCCGCTGTTCACTGTTTCCCTTCCGCTGTTCACTGTTTACCCTCCGCTGTTCACTGTTTACCCTCCGCTGTTCACTGTTTCCCTTCCGCTGTTCACTGTTTACCATCCGCTGTTCACTGTTTACCTTCCGCTGTTCACTGTTTCCCTTCCGCTGTTCACTGTTTACCATCCGCTGTTCACTGTTTCCCTTCCGCTGTTCACTGTTTACCATCCGCTGTTCACTGTTTACCTTCCGCTGTTCACTGTTTACCTTCCGCTGTTCACTGTTTACCTTCCGCTGTTCACTGTTTACCATCCGTTGTTCACTGTTTACCTTCTGCTGTTCACTGTTTCCCTTCCGCTGTTCACTGTTTCCCTTCCGCTGTTCACTGTTTACCTTCCGCTGTTCACTGTTTACCATCCGCTGTTCACTGTTTCCCTTCCGCTGTTCACTGTTTACCTTCCGCTGTTCACTGTTTCCCTTCCGCTGTTCACTGTTTACCTTCTGCTGTTCACTGTTTCCCTTCCGCTGTTCACTGTTTACCTTCCGCTGTTCACTGTTTCCCTTCCGCTGTTCACTGTTTACCTTCCGCTGTTCACTGTTTACCTTCCGCTGTTCACTGTTTACCATCCGTTGTTCACTGTTTCCCTTCCGCTGTTCACTGTTTCCCTTCCGCTGTTCACTGTTTACCTTCCGCTGTTCACTGTTTCCCTTCCGCTGTTCACTGTTTACCTTCTGCTGTTCACTGTTTCCCTTCCGCTGTTCACTGTTTACCTTCCGCTGTTCACTGTTTCCCTTCCGCTGTTCACTGTTTACCTTCCGCTGTTCACTGTTTACCTTCCGCTGTTCACTGTTTACCATCCGCTGTTCACTGTTTCCCTTCCGCTGTTCACTGTTTCCCTTCCGCTGTTCACTGTTTCCCTTCCGCTGTTCACTGTTTACCTTCCGCTGTTCACTGTTTCCCTTCCGCTGTTCACTGTTTACCTTCTGCTGTTCACTGTTTCCCTTCCGCTGTTCACTGTTTACCTTCCGCTGTTCACTGTTTACCTTCCGCTGTTCACTGTTTACCTTCCGCTGTTCACTGTTTACCTTCCGCTGTTCACTGTTTACCATCCGCTGTTCACTGTTTACCTTCCGCTGTTCACTGTTTACCTTC
>BOPN01000341.1:322698-325198 GCA_017312705.2 Penaeus japonicus
GAAAAAGGGAGGAGGAGGAAGGAAAGGAAGAGAGAGAGAGGGGGAAAGGAGGGAGGAGGGGAGAAGGAGGAGGGAGGAGGAAGGGGAAGGAGGGAAGGAAGGAGGAAAGGAAGGAGGGAGGGAAGAAGGAATGAGGGAGGGAAGGAGGGAGAGAAAAAGGGAGAGAGAGAAAGAGAGGAAGGAGGGAGGAAGAAGGAAATAAGTGTTAGAGAGGAACTAAAGGAAAGGAGAGAGAGAAAAAAGAAAGAAAAGATGGAGAGGAATCAAAGGAAAAAGAGAGAGAAAAAAAGAAAGAAAATAAGAGTCAAATGAGAAGAGAATGAAGGGTGGGAGGGAGAGAGAGAAAGGAAGGGGGAAGGAAAGAAAAATTAAAGGGAAAGGAAGAAAAGGGATGGAGAGAATAAAAAAGAAAGAAATGAATACAAAAAGGAGAGAAAAAGAAAAGAGAAAGGAAAGAAGGGAGAATGATGAGAGAGAAAGAATAGGAAGAGGAAGAAGAGAGAAAAAGAATCATATCATATGAGGGGGATAAAGTGGTGGATTAAGCGAAAGAAAGGAAGGGGAAGGGAAGAGATAAAACAAAGAAAGAGAAGGATAAGAATGAAAAAGCAAAGTAAAGGAGAATAGATGGTGGAAATGAAAGAAATAGAGATGAAAGCATAACGGACGGATGAAGAGAAAAAACATAAAGAAAAAGGAGAGAAAAAAAGGAAATAAAGAAAGAAAGAACAGAAAGGAAATAGAAAGAAGTAATGAGAAGTAAAGAAGAAGAAGAGAAAGAAGAAAAAATAAGTAAAGAGATGAATATATATTTTTATTTCGAGTAAAAAAAAGAATGAGAAAAAGAGAGAAAGAAGGGACAAGAGAAAAAAAAGACTTAGAGAAAGAGATAGAGGAACGAGAAGTGAAAAAATAGAGGCATAGAGAGAGAATAGAGAAGAAAAATGAAAGACTAAGAGAGTATGGACAGAAATGAGAGAGGGCGAGAGAAAAAGGTAAAGAGAAAGAGAGAGAGAGAGAGAGAGAGAGAGAGAAGAGAAGAGAAAGACTTAAAGAAGGAAAGAGAGACTGAGAGATAGATGGGTATAGAGAGAGAGAAGAGGGAGAAAGAGGGGAGAGAGAAAAGAGAAAAAAAGACTTAGAGAAAGAAAGAGAGATAGACAGATAGATAGATAGATAGATAGAGAGACTCAGAGAGAGAAAGAGGGAATTTCGACAGTTGTGTCAAATGTGTCTTGTTTCCTCCGTCCGGTATCCTTATCATCATTTTATTGTTTTTTTCTTTGCTTATAATTTTCTTTCTGGCGTATGTGATTAAAGTCCCGAGCTTTGGTGTTCTAGTTTCTTCTTTTCTTTCTTTTTCTTTCACTTTCTCTTATTCGATTTTTTTTTTTCTCTCTCTCTCTCTTTCTCTTACTATATTTACAGTTTCCTTTTTTTCTCTTTGTGTCTCATTCTCTCTCTCTTCCTTCCCCTTCCCCTATCTCTCTCCTCCCATTTCCCCTCTCCCCCCTCCCCCCTTCCCCCTCTCTCCTTCTCCCTCTCCCTCTCAATCCCTTTCCCCATTTTCCATTCCCCGCCTCTCTTCCCTACCCCCCCTCTTTCACCCACCTCTCCTTCCCCTCCCCCTTCTCCCTCCTCTCCTTCTCCCTCTCACTCCCCTCCTCTCCTCTCCCTCCCTTCCCACCCACCTCCTCTCCCCCTCCCCCCACCCACTTCTCCTCCTCTCCCACTCCCCACACCCTCCTCCCCTCCCACCCTCCCTTCCCATCCTCCTCCCTCCCACCCTCTTCCCACCCATCTCTCCTCTCCCTCCCCTCCTCCCACCCACCTCCCCACCCAGCTCCCTTCCCACCCTCTTCCCCACCCACCTCTCCCACTTCCCACCCCCCTTCCCTCCCCTTCCACCCTCCATTCCCACCCTCCTCCCACCTCTCCCACTCCCCACACCCCCCTCCCCTCCCACCTTCCTCCCCCTCCCACTTCCTCCCCCCCTCCTCCTTCCACCCACCTCCCACCCACCCTTCTCTCCTCCCACTCCCACCCTCCCACCCACCCTTCCTCCCTCCCCACCCACACCTCCACCCCCCCTCCTCCCCCCCTCCTCCCACCCTCACCCTCCTCCCACCACCCTCTTCCCACCCTCCTCCCTCCCCATCACCTGAATGGCGTCGAGGCTCAAGCAGATAAGACACGACCCTCTCCTCTTCGCCTCGCCTCTCTTGGTCCTCTTACTCGAAGGCTACTCTAGGCTCATAGTCCCCCTTTCGCTGGGCTGGAAAGGTCTACAAGAAAGATATAGCCTTTAGCGTAATAATTGTAATAATTGTGAGATTCTTTCTCGTATAGAAAATGGGAATGTTGTTGTTTACAGGGGTAACTGCTTTGTTTTTATTAATGCGTGTTTAGTTATGTGTTCTTATTGATGGATATACGTGTAGTCTAATATAAAGCGATATGTACATGTATTTATTGAAATTCATAAGTAGTATGTAAAGAT
>BOPN01000341.1:335198-340198 GCA_017312705.2 Penaeus japonicus
AGAACGGAAAGGAGCTCACAAGAGCGAGAAGGATAAAAAAAAAAAAAAAAAAAAAAGTGGAGGAAAGGAAAGAGGAACAGAGGGGCAACGTGTCTAGAGGGGATAAGGGGGGGGGGAGCAGAGGGGAAGTTAGGGAAACTTTTAGGGGAAAATACCTGCTTGCTGTCGTGAGCTTCCTGCGCCATTGTGACAGCTGCCCGCGCGCCGTTGTGTTTACAAGGTCTTGCTGACATATCAAGCTTTCTGCCTAATTAAACCTTTGTTGTGTGGGCTTGGGTTGTGTACACTTATCTACGTACATATATACGTAGAGATATAAACGTACATATACGTATATAATCATAGATAGATATAGGAAATATATACGTACACAGAAAATTTATATATCTAGATACATATACGTATAATAAATACATAAACAAGCATTCACACATCTATATAGATACTAAAACATACATTCATATGTACAAAATATACATACATACACATGAAGAATATACATACATACACATGACTGATATACAAACATACACATGAAGAATATACATACATACACATGACTGATATACAAACATACACATGAAAACTATACACATATATACATACATATACAGCAAAAATATCCATACACACACATCCATATGATAAAACAGACACATCCATACATACGTACACACGGAAAATACACACACACACATGCACATCCATATCAATACACATACGCTCTTAAATCTTAATTCTTCCTTCCATCTCTTCTTAAGCTCCCCCCCCTCCCTCCCCTTTATATACCAGGAGGAGGGGGGGGGGGAGGGGGAATTAAAATGAGGGGAGGAGCTTCATCCATAAGTCCAGGAAAAGGAAGGAAGAGGAGGATAAAAGTGTAAGAAAGAGAGAAAGAAGATGAGAGGAGGAGGAGGAGATGGAGGAGGAGGAGAAGATGGAGAAGGAGGAAGAGGAGAAGGAGGAGGAGATGGAGGAGGAGGAGGAGGAGGAAAGGATGGAGGAGAAGAAGGAGGAGGAAGAGTAGGAGGAGGAGGAGATAAAGGAGGAGAAGGGGGAAGAGGAGAAGGAGGAGGAGGAGGAAAGGATGGAGGAGAAGGAGGAAGAGGAGGAGGAGGAGATGGAGAAGGAGGAGGAGGAAGAGATGGAGAAGGAGGAAAAGAAGGAGGAGGAAGAGGTGGAGGAGGAGGAGGAGATGGAGGAGGAGAAGGAGGAAGATGAGAAGGAGGAGGAGGAGATGGAGGAGGAAGAGGAGGAGGAAGAGATGGAGGAGGAGGAGAAAGAGCGGGAGGAGAAGAAGGAGGAGGAAGAGGAGGAGAAGGAGGAAGAGGAGAAGGAGGAGGAGGAGGGACGAGATGGAGGAGGAGGAGGAGGGACGAGAAGGAGGAGGAGGAGGAGGAGTGGGGAGAATAGAGAGGAAAATAAAAAGAAGAGGAGGAGGGGGATAAAAAGAAGAGGAGGAGGAGGAGGATAAAGAGGCGAAGGAGGAAGAAAAAGAGAAAGAGGTGGAAGGAGAGAGTGAAAAAAGAGAAAGAAGAGGAAGAAAAGATAAAAAAGAAAGAAAGAAAGAAAGAAGACCCTACCCCCTACCCCCTACCCCCTCATAAAAAGTCTGTTAGACTTAAAAGCGAAAATGATAAAAAGGGAGAAAATACGAAACAAAGAGATAAAAATATCTTACGAGAGAAAAGGCAGTAAAAATCACAACTGTCCAAACTCCAACTTTTCTTCACAAACTAAGTTAAACAAAGAATAGAAATAGAGAAAAATGGCAACGAAGAAAACACACACACACACGCGCGCAAACACATACATACACACATACACAAACACACACACACGTAAACAAACACACACATACACACACACATACACACACACACACACAGACACAAACACACACAAAAAATATTACAAAAAAAAAAACACATAAGAATCATCACAAAGACATCAAACAAATAAAACAAACAAACACATACACCAAAGTTACCCCCCCAAAAAAAAAAAAAAAAAAAAAAAAAAAAAAAAAAAAAAAAAAATAATAATAATCAACAAGTGAATATAATTAGACAATTAGCGAGAAAGAGCGATAGAGAGGAACCAAATACAATAAACAGGAAAAGGAGGGTGGGGAAGATAATTGTCGTGTCATGAGAAACCCGAATAAAAGTCAGGTTAAGTAACAGGTTAGATGAGAGGGTCAGTAGGGCAGTTAGTTGAACCGTATGAGGTCAAAGGTCAACGGAAGAGGCGAGGAAGGATAATGATGACAGAGAGAGAGAGAGAGAGAGACAGACAGAGATAGAGAGAGAGAGAGAGAGAGAGAGAGAGAGAGAGAGAGAGAGAGAGAGAGAGAGAGAGAGAGAGAGAGAGAGAGAGAGAGAGAGAGAGAGAGAGAGAGAGAGAGGCAGTCAGAGAAAGAGAGAGAGGGAGAGGCAGAGAAAGAGAAAGTGTCGTGTAGAGAAAGAGAGAGAGAGAGAGAGAGAGAGAGAGTCGTGTAGAGAAAGAGAAAGACAGAAAGAGAGAGAGAGAGCCAAGCAAAAGAAAGAGAAAAAGAGAGAGAGATGACACAAAAAAAAGAGAGAGCAAGTAAATGAGAGACAATTAACTGATGAATAAGTGTGCCATGGCCGCACGCTCTCATAATTCAACCCTCATTTGTTGTCTCGAAAGCAAAAGAAAGAAGCCGACATCTTTATCATGTGGAATTTGTTAGTGTGCGACAAGCAATGGGCAAGGGAGGTAGGTGGGCGGGTGGGACGCTGGGGGGAGGGGGAGGGGAGGGGGAGGTAGGTCGGTGGGACTGGGGTGGGGTGGGGTGAGGAATTTCTTTGTTTTTTTTTGGGTGATGGTGATAATCACTATTTATGTATTTAGTTTTATCATTATCTCTGTCATTATTCAAATAAGCACTATCATCATCATCATCATCGTTATTTTCATTATATCTGGTACTGATATTACTATCATTATCACTCTACCAATGTTCCTATTCTACTAAAAAATAGCCATCACCATAATGATGGAACTGTCATGGAAATCATCACCTATCATCATTTTCATTATACGAGTGTGATTATCATTATCGTAATCATTATTCATTATCCTTCATACGCCTTTTATCATTCTCGTTTGATTTCCTCAATCATCATTACTTAATTTATTATTACTGTTTTTACTATTCAATACTGTAAATATAGAACACATATTTACTCTGCTAAAGATAGACAAATTAAAAAAAAAAATAGACTAATAAATATATAAATAGATTGGTAAATAAATAATACAAATTTCGCAAAAGATATGTTACAATTTATTGAATAACTTAACATACATGGCAAAAAAAAAAAAAAAAAAAAAAAAACAAAAAAAAGACAAAGATGAATAAAATTAAAAAAAAAAAATAGACTAATAAATATATAAATAGTTAGTAAATAAATAATACGAATTTCATAAAAAGATATGTTACAATTTATTGAATAACTTATTAACATACATGGCAAAAAAAAAAAAAAAGTTTACTGAAAAGGAACAAAAAAATCTAACTCAATCTCTTTCAAATAATAAATTTTCTTTTCAATATACTTTTTTAATGTATGTGTTTTCTGGGTCTTGCATAGATGTGGTAGTGTTTTTGTCAATAAACTACCTCCTTAATTTCCCTGTATCCCTGGTCTTTCCATTTGACAACAAAGTGTAATGTGATTATGTACACATTAAACTAGCCACTGATGGCGAAATGTAATTTGTATGAATTCTCCCGACAAGTTTTGACAAGTCTGCTTAGTCGGCAATATATATTTGCAGTGTTTGTGACAGTGAGTCTATTTGATGTTGAGGTAACTTGGTTGGATTGTCCTATATTTTCCTCTTTCTCCATATCTGTCTGTCTATCTCTCTCTCTCTCTCCCTCTCTCTCTCTCTCTCTCTCTCTCTCTCTCTCTCTCTCTCTCTCTCTCTCTCTCTCTCTCTCTCTCTCTCTCTCTCTCATCTCTCTCTCTCCCTCTCTCTCTCTCTCTCTCTCTCTCTCTCTCTCTCTCTCTCTCTCTCTCTCTCTCACACACACACACACACACAAAACACCCCCACATACACACACTGCTCACACACCTCATTCTCACTCACACTCACGCCTTCACCTCCCACCCACCCCGCCTCCCCACCCATCTTACCTCCTCCTGCCTCCACCTCCTCACCCTCACCTCTCCTGCCTCCCCTACCTCAAACTCAATCTCTCTCTCCTCTCCTCTCTCACTCCTTCCTGTCCTTGCCTCTCTGCTCCTCTCCCACTCTCCTCTCCTCCCCTCTCCCCTCCCCCTCACCCTCACACCCTCACTCTCACCCTCACTCTCCCCCTCTCACCCTCCTCTGCCTCACCCTCCTCTCCCACCCCCTCACCCTCACTCTCCTCCCACCCCCTCCTCTCACCCCTCCACCCTCCTCTCACCCTCACCCCTCCTCTCCTCCTCCCCTCCTCTCACCCCTCACCCTCACTCTCACTCTCACTCTCACTCTCACCCTCACTCTCACTCTCACTCTCTCTCTCTCTCTCCCCCACACTCACTCTCACACTCACTCACCCTCCCTCCTGTCCCCACCCCCCTCTCTCCCCCCTCACCCTCTCTCCCTCTCTCCTCCCCCTCACTCTCACTCTCTCCTCTCACTCTCACTCACTCTCACACTCTGCCCCTCCCTCCTCCCCTCTCTCACTCTCACCTCTCACCTCCTGCCCCTCACCTCCTTCTCCTCTCACCCTCTGCTCTCATGCCCTCACCTCCTCCCCCCTCCTCTCTCTCCTCTCTCCTCTGCTCTCACCCCTCCCCCACCTCACCCCCTCCTCTGTGCTCTCCTGCCCTCCTTCTCCTCTGCCCTCCCTCCCTCCTGCCCTCCTCACCCTCCCACCCTCCCACCCCTCACCCCTCCTCCCTCCCACCCCCTCCCTCACCCTCCCCTCACCCTCCTCCTCACCCTCCGCCTCCTCCTGCTCTTGCTCTTCCTCT
>BOPN01000341.1:347698-350198 GCA_017312705.2 Penaeus japonicus
GGTACATTTACATAAATTGTGAAGGGCAATACAACACCGACATTTTCCCATTAAAAAAATGTCAACAAGTCCGATATAGGAGAGGAAATATGTTCTTGAAAGAGGTGGAGGTTTAGACCTATATATTCTCGGCTTGGGCCAACCATTCGTTCGCTCGTTTGTGGTTCTCTCTCTCTCTTTCTTTCTCTTTCTCTCTTTTTTTCTCTCTCTCTCTTTCTCTTTCTCTCTTTTCTCTCTCTCTTTCTTTTTCTTTCTCTTTCTCTTTAGCTTTCTCTTTTTCTTTCTCTTTCTCTTTCTCTTTCTCTTTTCTCTTTTCTCTCTCTCTCTCTCTCTCTCTCTCTCTCTCTCTCTCTCTCTCTCTCTCTCTCTCTCTCTCTCTCTCTCTCTCTCTCTCTCTCTCTCTCTCTCTCTCTCTCTCTCTCTCTCTCTCTATATATATATATATATATATATATATATATATATATATATATATATTTATTTATTTATTTATTTATCTCGCTCTGGTTCTCACTCTCACTCTCTTCCTCTATTTCTTTCTCATCCTCGCCCTCTTCTCTCTCTTTTGTCAACTATCCCACTACCCTCTTCCCCTTTTCCTAACCTTATCTCCGTTTCTCTCTCTTTACTCCTTCTCATTTCCATCTTCCTACTAGCATTCCATCTCTCCCCCACTGCTTTCCTCATCACTTCTATTGTCCTTCCTTTCCTACTGTCCCCTCCCACCCTCTCCTTCCCCCATCCTACCCTCCTTCTACAGTCCTACCTTTCCTGCTCTCTCTCCCTTATCCTCCTAGCCCTCCCTGCCCACCTACCCTCTTTTCTCCCTCTCATCCTTACCCTCCCACTCATTCCCCTTCCTACCCTCTCCTCTCCTCTCCCCTCTCCTCTCCTCCCCTCTCCCCTCTCCTCTCTCCTCCTCTCTCCTCTCCTCTCTCCTCCCCTCTCTCCTCCTTCCCCTCCCCTCTCCTCTCTCCTTCCCTCCTCCTTCCCCTCCCCTCCCCTCTCCCATCCCCTCTCCTCCTTCCCATCCCCTCTCCTCTCTCCTACTATCCCCCTCCCCTCCCCTCCCCTCTCATCCCTCCCCACCCCCTCCTCCTCCTCCTCCCATCCCCATCAGGAGAACAAACAAACACCACGGATGCCCAGACACTGTGATCTCCGGGGAATCCCCACCTTAACAGCATTCTTGTGTCGCGTCTATGCCTTTTAACGGACAAATATAATTCCTTCAGACCCTCAAAGTGGACTTATATCTCCATTATACGAGACACTGTGGCACTGTATCTTATTTTGTGGTGAAAAGGTGTTGATGGTGAGTTCAGAGAGGAGTTCAAGTAATATTATGAAGGTCATTTGTGAATAAGTGATGTAGTGTGATGAAGTGTAGTGTCTAAAGGCATGATAACCGTAATGAAGAGTTTATGGATTACGTTGCATGGAGTTGATGAAGGTTAAATGTGAAGGAAATTTAATAACGTGATGTATTGTGATGTAAAAATAACAATGATAAGTTGATAGGGTAGGTTAAGTAAGGTTAGTAAGGTCATTATGAGATAGTGTAGTGATAGAAATGAATTTATAAGGAATTGATAAGGAATTAACTTATAAGGAATTAACTTATAAGGAATTAACTTATAAGGAATTGATAAGGAATTAACTTAAAAGGAATTAACTTATAAGGAATTAACTTATAAGGAATGAACATATAAGGAATTAACTTATAAGGAATTAACTTATAAGGAATTAACTCATAAGGAATTGATAAGGAATTAACTTATAAGGAATTGATATATTCATCGTTAAGAGTAGTAGTGTTTTGTGTATTAGAAAGAGGTAATGTTACTATAGAAAGTTAAGAAGAGTTAATCAATTAGTTAATTGAGTCATTACTGAAGGGAGAGATAGTATGGGTAATCATACAAAGGAATAAAATGTTGAAATATATATGAAATTATCAAAACTATAAAATAGAATAAAAAGGCGAAATATATAACAAATTACCAGACCTGTTTAGAATTCTGGAAAATTAACATAGACACAAATATATGAGAGAAAAAAAAAAAAAAAAACAGAAAAAAATAATCAGTCTAAAATACAATGAAACAACAACAATTATTTGAATTATAAATCGCTGTTTCAGCCCCGGTATCATCATATGAGAACTTGCGTCATGTTCTGCATGTCATTTTTCTCTAAAAGCGAGAGTGCATGACGATAATTTGACCTTTTGTGAACCGGAAAATTTTATCGTTGATTCAAGTTGCATAACAATAGGCAAGTGTTGACATCGCTGAGGAAAGGAGGAGGGTAAAGAGAAGGAGGAAAGACAGAGGAAAGGAGGAGGAAGAATGGAGGAGAAAGAGGAGAAGGATAGGAGAACGAGAGGAGAGAGATGGAGGGGAGGAAGAGGAGGAGGTGAAGGAGGACAGAAAGAGGAAAGGAGAAGGAGGAGAAAGAGGAGGAAGAGGAGGAGGTGAAGTAGGATAGAAGGAGAAAA
>BOPN01000341.1:360198-362698 GCA_017312705.2 Penaeus japonicus
TTTGTTGTTGTTCTCTCTGTTCAGTCGTCTTACCCGTTGTGAAATCGGAAGTAGAATTGATTTTTTTTTTTTTTTTTTTTTTGAGAATCACATATATAATGGTAAATATTTTACGATATCAAACAAGAAAAAAAGAATGGTAGAAATAACAAAACAAAAAATCTTGTGTGTATATTTTAAAACAGAATCAGCTTTTAAGTTTTCTCTCTCTCTCTCTCTCCCTCTCTCTCTCTCTCTCTCTCTCTCTCTCTCTCTCTCTCTCTCTCTCTCTCTCTCTCTCTCTCTCTCTCTCTCTCCCTCTCCCCCCCCCCCTCTCTCTCTCTCTCTCTCTCTCTCAAATGATGAAAAGTCGAAGCTCCTATTTCTGGAGGTTGATTTTACTCTCTTACTCTATTTACTCTATTTCTAAAAGAATTACAAATATTATTCTCTCAAATACGAAAAGAAAATATCTTTCGAAGATATACGAACGTAATGAATAAGTTTATTTCCTTACTTCCTAACCTTTTTATCTTTTTATATTTTTCTAGGTGCACTTTTATTTCTTTTCTTTTCTTTTGCGAAGAAAACACATATTTGCGCATTATAAGAAAAAATATCATATATTAGAAAAAAAAAAAAATGGACGGACGAGTGCGTTAGTGCATAAGTATAACGCTCCTTGAGTCATTGGCTGAATTATTGGACGCACCAACAACACGGACTTGTAACTTTCAAGATGGCGGAGATTAAGCAGGTGGCATCCTTTGCTGAAACAGGCGAGGGACGTCACGCGAGAGAGAGAGAGAGGGAGAGGGAGAGGGAGAGGGAGAGAGGAGGAGTGGTGGAGGGAGAAGAGAAGGGAGGGAGGGAAGGGGAGAGAGAGATAGAGGGGGTGGGGGAAGAAAGCGAGAAGGAGAGAGAAAGAGGGAGGGAAGGAGAGAGAGGAGAGAGAGAGAGAGAGAGAGAGAGAGAGAGAGAGAGAGAGAGAGAGAGAGAGAGAGAGAGAGAGAGAGGGTGGGGGGGGGGGGGAGAAAGAGAGAAGAGAGAGAGAGAGAGAGAGGGTGGGGGGGGGGGGCAGAAAGAAGGAAGCAGAGAGAGAGAAAGAGAGACCCCAAAACTGAAGAGAAAAAAATACACACAAAAATCAGAACAAACAACTACAACAAAAACCTCTCAACTATAATAATGATACAAGTTGGAATAAAATGTGCAGAACCCCTCCCCCCCAACCCTCACCCTACCCCTCCGCCCCGTAAAGCTTCTCACATCCCTACATCCTGGAAAATACAACCAAAAAATACAACCAGAAAAAGAAATACACTATGTTGATCTTTATCATCCCTTCTCAAAAAATAAATAAATAAATTAATTAATTAATTAATTAAAAAAATAATAAAAAAATAAAAAAAGTATTAGTAGAAATCACTAGTAATATTAGTGCTACTGATATAACAATTACTGTCAAGATTAATGATAACAATGGCAACAATAACCGTGATGGAATGATAATCATAACAATAAGGATAATAATATCAGATGCAGCAATAACAATATCACAACAATATTAACGATAATAACGATATTACAAATAACAATAAATACCATTATCATAATAATCATCTTAATAATAATGATAATAATAATAACAATAATAACAAATAAGGAGGAAGAGGAAGAGAAGCAACAAAGCCTTCAGGACAATCACCTTCCCCCTAACCTCCCCTCCCTCCCCCTACCCATTCACTCTTCCCCAAGCGCCTCCCTCCCTCCCTCCATCCATCCATCCCTCCTACCCCCTCCTCCCTACCCCGACGCAGTCCCTCTTCCCCAACCCCTTCCCTCCCTCCTGCCACCCTCACTGACCCCCTCCTCACCCCTCCCTCCCTTCTCTCCCTCCAGCCACCCTCACTGACCCCCTCTTCACCCCTCCCTCCCTTCTCTCCCTCCAGCCACCCTCACTGACCCCCTCCTCACCCCTCCCTCCCTCCCTCCCCTAACACCCTCCCTTTGCGGTCGTCGCCAATCCAATAACCTAATTATTTACACACGGCGTTAAGGGAGGCGGGGGAGGGTGGGATGGGGGGAGGGGACGAAGTTGCGATTTGTTAAAAGGGAGGGGAGGGGGGGGAGGGAAAGGGAGGGAGGGGAGGGAAAGGGAGGGAGGGAGGAAAGGGAGGAAGGGGAAGGAAAGGGAGGGAGGGGAAGGAAAGGGAGGGAGGGAGGGGTAGGAAAGGGAGGGAGGGAGGGGTAGGAAAGGGAGGGCGGGAGGGAAAGGAGGGGAAGGAAAGAAAAGGGCAGTGAAAAAGAGGTAAATCAGGGAGTAGGGATGGGGAATAGAAGGGAGTCGGAGGAGGGAGGCAGGAGAAGGAATAGGGTGAGGGAGGAGGAAAGGGAGGGAGGGAAAGGGAGATAGATAGATAGAGAGAGTGAAAGAGAGAGAAAGAGAGAGAGAGAGAGAAGAGGCATAAGAGGAAGGAAAGATGGTGAAGCCATGAAAGGGAGGGAAAGGACCGGAAGG
>BOPN01000341.1:367698-372698 GCA_017312705.2 Penaeus japonicus
CTTCCCATCCCCACTTAAACCCACTTCCCCCACTAATCCTCCCCCCCCCACCCCCACCCCGTCCCTATCCCCCCTACCTCCACCCCGTCCCGTCCCTATCCCCCCTACCTCCACCCCGTCCCGTCCCTATCCCCCGTACCCCCATCCTGTCCCTATCCCCTATCCCCCCTACCTCCACCCCGTCCCGTCCCTATCCCCCCTACCCCCACCCCGTCCCGTCCCTATACCCCCTACCCCACACCGGGTCGACCCTATCACCTATCCTTCCCAATCATTCTCTATCCTCCTTCACCTCCCTACCCTCCTATCCCCCCACCCCCGCTAACCCCCTCTAATTCCCCTATCCTCCCTTCCCCCCCGATATCCTATCCCTTTCCACAGCCCGTCCCCCTCTATTTTCTTCGTTCTCTTGCCCCCCCCCCTTCTTCCTTCCTTACCCCCCCCCCCCCCCATCTTCGATATCTCATTACCTTTTTCCTAGTACCTTTATCCTCCTACCCCCCCCCCCCTACTTCCCTCTTATTTCCCCTCCTTCCCTCCTTAACTCCCCCTCACTCCCTCTATCCTCCCCTCCCCTCCCTTTACCCCCCCCCCCATCATTCCTTCCTTTACCCACCACCCCCCTTCTCTCCATCCCCCACCCCCTCCCTCCTTCCTTTACCTCCCCCTCCATCCCTCCTTTACTCCCCATCCTACATCGCCCTACTCCCTTCCCCCGCCCCCCTCTCTCCTCCCACCCCTTCTTCTTTTTCCTCTTTATCTACGTGTTATTGTTTTACTTCCATTTCTTTTGCTTATTTTCTTTCTTTGTTTATTCCCCTTTATCTTTTTCTTCTTTGTCTTCCCCTTCTTGTTATTCTTCAATTTCTTCCTCTCCCTCCTCCTATTCCTCTCCTTCTTCTCCTTTATTCTGCTTCTTCAGTTTCTTCTTCTTCTCCTCGTCCTCCTCCTCTTCCACTTCTTCTTCTTCTTCTTCTTCTTCTTCTTCTTCTTCTTCTTCTTCTTCTTCTTCCTCCTCCTCCTCCTCCTCCTCCTCCTCCTCCTCTTCCTCTTCTCCTCCTCCTATCCCAATTTCACCTTTCCCTTCTCCTCCATTTTAAAATTCCATTTCCAATAATATAGTCAACAACAACAATTTACCCAAACGTTTGAAAGTGATCAAAGAAACTTCATACTCATATGAGAGTGTCTTGAGGAATACATCTCGAAGTCACTTACCTGAAAAGAAAAGAAAAACGTGTTAAAACATTTAGAAAAAAAAAATGTATTCACTTTTTTTCTCACGTAATATAATGTCGAAATTCTGATTAGGGAAGGATCGTAACTGTAATATATTTAAGGATTTTTATACAAGTAGTTTACTAGATAAGATTGTTATGTTAATAACGATCTTATTAATAGGAAGGACAGATAATAAGAATGATCATAACAACGACAAAAACAACATGATTAACAATAACAATCAATGAGAAAATAATAAGGATATAATTAACAATACGTTGACGAATTGAATCAACAAATCAATTAAACCGTTTGGAAATTGTTGATAATACCATTATCATTATAACTGACACTACCATTGTCAATACCATTAATACCATCATTACCATCATCATAATCCAAATCATAGTGATTATCAAGATCACTATTAGTATTTTCATTACCATTGTCACAATCATAATCTATCATTACTAAAAAAAAATATATATCACATCTACCATCACCAATAATCATCACTATCATTATATGCACATCATCACCCCCCTCCCCTCCCCCGCAAACCATACCATGCATACCAGCATACCAGACCATACCATACCCTACACCACACAAGTGAGCGAGATTTAGTTACCGGGTTTAAGTAACACGACTGAGTACTTAAGCCATTTACTTCTCAAAAGACGTTTTCTTGTAGTGACTAACCCCTCCCCCCATTAAAAAAAAAAAAAAAAAAACATTAACAAAAAAAAGTTCTTTAAAAAAGAAACAAAGACGAAATACAAATGAAATACATAAAAAAAATCATAAAAAAAGAAGAAGGTACAAACCATAACAAAAAGCAATCCCACACGATGCTCAGCCGCCGAACATTCACTCGAATCTATAATATCAGTTTCTTGTTTAATGGTAAAAGTTTTTCTTCCTTTTTTCTTACTGGAGGAAGGAAATAGAACTAGGATGGCTGCCAAAATGAGGAAGAGACGGAAATGAGTCAGTCTTTTGAGGTGAAGGATTGGAAATGAGGCAGACATGACGAGGGATTGAGCTGTGTGTCTGTCTGTCTGTTTGTCTGTCTGGATGCCTGTCTATGTATGTGTTTGTCTCTGTCTGTCTGGATGCCTGTCTATGTATGTGTTTGTCTCTGTCTGTCTGTCTGGCTGTCTGGATGCCTGTCTATGTGTCTGTCTCTGTCTGTCTGGCTGGCTATCTGGATGCCTGTCTATGTGTTCGTCTCTGTCTGTCTGTTTGTCTGTGTCTGGCTGGCACAAGGCTATGTGTTCGTCTCTGTCTGTCTGAATGCCTGTCTATGTGTTCGTCTCTGTCTGTCTGTTTGTCTGTGTCTGGCACAAGGCTATGAATGAGTGGATGCTCATCCTTCTTCTCTCAATCTCTAATTCCGTCTCACCGAAGAGAGACAAAGAGGACAAAGTGAGGGACTCGCTGAACCACAAACAGAAAGACGACAATATATCAGTCTTTGGAACCCAACCACGTTTACCTTCCTCTCCCACTCCCCCCTCCCCCTTCTCTCCTCCCCGCTCCTCCTCTTTTTTTCTCCCTCTTTCCCTCGACACATCCTTTACCTTATTCCCTTTCCCCTCCTCCCACCTACCACCCCTACTCCCATTCTCTCTCTCTCTCCGTCTCTTCATCTTTCTCTCAACATCCCTCTCCGCCCCTCTCTCCACCTCCGTCTGCCCTTCTCCCTCTTCTCTCTCTTCTCTTCCTTCCTCCCTCTCCCCTTTCCCTCCACCTCCTTCTCTACCTCCCCCCCCTCCCTCACCCCATTCTCTCCCTGTCATCTCCATTCCTTTCCCCTTATATCCCCTCCCCTATCTGTTATTCTCTCCCCTTAACTCCCTTCCCCCTCCCTCTCTTCCTCCCATTAGCTCTGGCCTCTCCCTTTCCTTACTTCTTCCTTCTCCCTTTTCTCCTTCCTCCCTCTCCCTTTCCTTCCTTCCTCCCTCTCCCTTTCCTTCCTTCCTCCCTCTCCCTTTCCTTACTTCTTCCTTCTCCCTTTCCTTCCTTCCTCCCTCTCCCTTTCCTTCTTTCCTCCCTCTCACTTTCCTTCCTTTCTCCTCCCTCTCCCTTTCCTTTCTCCTCCCTCTCCCTTTCCTTTCTTCCTCCTTCTCCCTTGCCTACCTCCCTCCTTCTCCCTTATCCCCATCCCTCCCACCTTACCCACCCTCCCTCTTTCCGCCCATCTCCCTCCTCCGTCCTTACCCACCCTCATCCCTCTGTCCTAACCCACTCTCCCACCTTACCTCCCACCACCCACCCACCCACCCACCCACCCACCGCCCTTTCTCACTTCAACAACAACAGGGGCTTTGGTATCAGACCTGTTTTGCCGTTATGTTGGTTTATGGTATCGATAGGGGGGGACGGGGGCGGGAGCGGGGGATAGGTGAGGAGGAGGAGGAGGAGAAGTAGGTGGCTGAGAGGAGGAAGTGGAGGAGGAGGAAGTGGAGGTGGTGGAGGTGGAGGAAATGGAGGAGGTGGAGGAGGAGGTGGAGGAGAGGGAGGAAGTGGAGGAGGAGGAGGAAGTGGAGGAGGAAGTGAAGGAGGAGGAGGAAGTGGGGGAGGAGGAAGTAGAGGAGGAGGAGGAAGTGGGGAAGGAGGAGAAAAAGGAGGAGAATGAGTAGAAGAGGATGGAGAGAGAGAAAATGAGGATGATGAGGAAGAGGAAGAGAGAATGGAGGAAAAAGAGAAAGAGGATGAGAAGAAGAGGAGGGAGAGGAAGAAAACGGGCCTGAGGGAGGAATTGAAAGTAAAGGAAAAAGGAAGAGAACAAGGAAAAAGAGGAAGAGCAGTAAATAATAATAAGAAGAGAATAAAGGAAAAAAAATAAAGGAAAGTAGGAAGAAGAAGAAGAAAGAGAAGGAGAACAAAGAACAGGCGTAGGAGAAGAAAGGAAAAGAAAGCACGGAGGAGGAAGAAGAGGAGGAGGAGGTGAGAATAGATTAGGAAATGATCGATAAGGGCGGGTGAGAGATAGATGGAGATGGGGAGCTTAGACGCGGTGACGGAAGAGGGCGAGAGATGGGGAGAGAGAGAGAGAAAGAGAAAGAAAAAAAAGATAAAGAAAAAGAAAGAGAGAGAGATAGGTAGAGAGAGAAAAAATATATACATACAACTTTCTTCTTGAAAGGATAACAACCTGTCTAGCGTGGATTGAAGTTGCAGGGTTACAGATTGAAGTGCATTGCCAGATATTAGTCCCATTGATCGAAAAAAGGAGACTCAAACGAACAAGAAGGAAAGAAAGAAGAAAACACGAAGGGAAGACATAAAACAAATGAACTTTAAGACTTGAGAAATGATCGTAAAAAGACGTATTATGGTAATAACATAGAAGGAAAGGAAGTGAACGAAGACAAGAGTGATAAAAGAGTGATCCAAAAAAAAAAAGAAAAAAAAAAATGCTGAAATAGATGTATCGTAGTTGGTATTGCATGACGAAGAGAGGGTGGTTGACGTAACTGGCATGACGTCAGAGTGCATGAAATGGACATCGACATGAATATAAAAATAAGAAGAAAGAGGTGAAAATTCTGGTAAAATGTAAAAAAATTAAGAAAAAAAGAACTTGATGGTTATTGAAAAGAGATAGAACAAATATGATTTATAAGGAGTTGAGGAATGATTGAAATATATCAGTGAAATTTAATTATTTCCGGAAGATGGGGAAGATATATAGAGATTATATAGGAAATGAGATGCATGTGATTATGAATGATTAACTGCTATGGTGTAAATTTGTGATTAGTGAAGATTAG
>BOPN01000341.1:385198-407698 GCA_017312705.2 Penaeus japonicus
TGAGAGAGGAAGAAAGAGAGAGAAAAAGAGATGGATAGAGAGATAGAGGCGGAAAATGAGAGAGGAAGAAAGAGAGAGAGAGAGAGAAAGAGATGGATAGAGAGAGAGAGAGGCGGAAAATGAGAGAAGAAGAAAGAGAGAGAGAGAAAAAGATGGATAGAGAGAGAGATGAAGAAAAAGAGAGAGAGAGAAAGAGATGGATAGAGAGAGAGAGGCGGAAAATGAGAGAGGAAGAAAGAGAGAAAGAAAGAGATGGATAGAGAGAGAGAGGAATAAAGAGAGAAGAAAAAAAAAACAAAAAAAAACATTGCACACCATTTCAATGTTTGTTGCACATCCTCACGTCGCATCCTACTTATCTTCAATCTCCTCAGTTGCATCCTTCTCCTTAGCCTTTTGGTGATCCTCCTTAAAATCTTCATAATCAGGAGATAATTCAGTTCTTAAGATCACGTCCGAATGACTTCAGGATCACCAACGCACTGCACGAGCAAACGTGTTTGTATTTTGTGATTGCATGTTTTTTTGCAAGAGAGCTTATCAGTGTTATCAGTATGCTTGTTGTAGATCTATATTTATTTTTTGATATTCGCTGTAAATAGATAAATAAATAAAAATCTTTTCAAAAAAAAAAAAAAAAATTATTAGGTTATCCAAGTAAAATTCTAACATCTCTCCTTATAGTTTCTCGGATTTTTCGCTTGATTTTTTTTTTCGATTGATTTTTTTTTTCAGCTATAAACGTATTGGTTGTACTTTTCTTTTGTACAGATTTTCTTTATCTTTACTACGTCGTTAAAGCTGTAAGTGACATTTCTATGCTAGAAATTAGCATAATCATGAGCATGACCTTGTTATCTAGTTTATTAATCATCATTCTAATGCATAGCAATTGCAGTAGGCTTTCCCATTATAAGCCATTTCGGAGCATATTGGCACTTTGGATATCACTACAGACTGTAAACGTTTTAAGTTTACCCGGCAAATAGGACATGAATAATTAAGTAACTTGATTCTAGTGAAAGTTCTTTGTTTGCTTGTTCGCTTTGTTCTTATAGATAGACTAATAGAGCTCGAGCTCTCTTTCTTTCTCTCTTTCTCTTTTTCTTTATCTTTCTTTCTCTCTCTCTCTCTCTCTCTCTCTCTCTCTCTCTCTCTCTCTCTCTCTCTCTCTCTCTCTCTCTCTCTCTCTCTCTCCCTCTCTCTCTCTCTCTCTCTCTCTCTCTCTTTCCCCTTTTTTTTTTTTTTTTTTTTTTTTTTTTTTTTTTTTTTTTTGTTTTTTTTTTTTTTTTTTTTTTTTTTTTTTTTTTTTTTTTTTTTTTTTTTTTTTTTTTTTTTTTTTTTTTTTTTTTTTTTTCAGTTTTTTTTATTTTTGTTGTAGATCTATATTTATTTTTTTATATTCGCTGTAAATAAATTAATAAATAAGAAATATTTTTTTTTTTTTAATGTAAATAAAAAAATGACATTCGCTGTAAATAAATGAATAAATAAAAATCTTTAAAAAATAATAATAAAAAAGATATTCGCTGTATATGATTTAAAAGAAAATCCTTATCGTTTCTCGGATTTTTCAATTGATTTTTTTTCGATTGATTTTTTTTTCAGCTATAAACGTTTTTGTTGTGCTTTTCTTTTGCATAGATTTTCTTTATCTTTACTACGTCGTTAAAGCTGTAAGTGACATTTCTATGCTAGAAATTAGCATAATCATGAGCATGACCTTGTTATCTAGTTTATTAATCATCATTCTAATGCATAGCAATTGCAGAAGGCTCTCCCATTATAAGCCATTTCGGAGCATATTGGCACTTTGGATATCACTACAGACTGTAAACGTTTTAAGTTTACCCGGCAAATAGGACATGAATAATTAAGTAACTTGATTCTAGTGAAAGTTCTTTGTTTGCTTGTTCGCTTTGTTCTTATAGATAGACTAATAGAGCTCTCTCTCTCTTTCTTTTTCTTTCTCTTTCTCTTTTTCTTTCTTTCTCTCTCCCTCCCTCCCTCCCTCTTTCCTCCCACCCTCCCTCCCTCCCTCCCTCCCTCCCTCCCTCTCCGACGTACTGCAGAGGACAGTAATAACGCGCCATTCCTGTCGCTGTACCCTGGAAAGTGAGTTCGCAACAATTGTGCAACATCAGATTCTCCTTCAATGACCTGCAGTACAATTGCATATAAGTCACCCTCACGTAGCCGAAGACTCGATACCGTCACATCTTCTCCCTAAAGAACATTATAAGAACCTCTAAGACTAAGTCAAGGGAGAGAATACAACTCGCTGCCAAAGTTTAGACCTAAGAAAAATTCTAGCAGGATTAACGAAGAGAACTTTGCTTGCAACAATGGTATTTGCAACTATAAACAGTTCCCACGGCCTAAGGGTTTACACAGGACCCGTTGTTAAACTCGGATATTGTGAATTTAGTATCCTGTCTGGAGAATCGAAGGGAGGTCTAAAATTCGTATATATATACAGGGTTCCATTTCTATGTTGCTTGTCTTGTTCTCTTTTTCTTTATTATTTTATTTCTTTCTTTCGTTTTATAATTCTCTTTCTCTTTTTCTCTCTTTTCTTCTTTTTCTCTTTTTCTTCTTTTTACCTTTTTTCCTTCACTCCCTCCCTCCCTCTCGCCTTTCTTCCCTCCCCTTCCCTTCACCCTCCTTCTCTCTCTTCCTCTCCATCTCCCTCTCTCTCTCATTCTCCCTCTCCTTCTATCTCTTCCTCCCCCTCTCCTCATCTCTCTCCTTTTCCCTCTCCCTCTATCTCTCTCCTTTTCCTTCTCCCTCTCCTTCTCCCCCTCCCTCTCTTTCTCCCCCTCCTTCTCCCTCTCTTTCTCTCTCTTTCTCTCAGTCTTCCCAACACACCTAAAAAAGTAAAATATAACACTTTCTTTCATATATTTTTTATTTCATAAGTTTAAGGAAAAAGCGGCAGAGACTAGAGGAGGAGGAGTAGGAGAAGGAAGAAGAAGGGGAAGAGGAGGAGGAGGAGAAGGAGAAGGAGGAAGAAGAAGAAGAAGAAGGAGAAGAAAATGGAAGAGAAGAAGGAAGAGGAGGTAGAGGAGAAGGAAGAGAAAGTAGAAGAGAAGGAAGAAGGAAGTAGAGGAGAAGGAAGAGGAGGCAAAGGAAGAAAAAGAGGAAGTAGAGGAGAAGGAAGAGGAAGTAGAGCCAAAGGAAGAGGAGGTAGAGGAGAAGGAAGAGGAAGTAGAGCCAAAGGAAGAGGAGGTAGAGGAGAAGGAAGAGGAGGCAAAGGAAGAAAAAGAGGAAGTAGAGGAGAAGGAAGAGGAAGTAGAGCCAAAGGAAGAGGAGGTAGAGGAGAAGGAAGAGGAAGTAGAGCCAAAGGAAGAGGAGGTAGAGGAGAAGGAAGAGGAGGCAAAGGAAGAAAAAGAGGAAGTAGAGGAGAAGGAAGAGGAAGTAGAGCCAAAGGAAGAGGAGGTAGAGGAGAAGGAAGAGGAGGGACTGGAAGGAGGGAGGGAGGGGGGGGAGGGGGGAGGGAGGGAGGGCGGCAAGGAGGGGGGAGGGTGGGAAGGAGGGTGGGTGGGAGAGAGGGAGACTGAGGGAAGGAAGGAAGGAGTGAGGGAGGGAGGGTGGGAGAAAAGGAGGGAGGGAGGGTGGCAGGGAGGGAAGGAGGGAGAGAGGTTGGGTGGGAAGGAGGGAGGGAAGGTGGGAGAGAGGGAGACTGAGGGAAGGTGGGAGGGAGGTTGAAGGAGGTTGGGTGGAAGAAAAGGAGGGAGCGAAGGGGGGTGGGAGGCTGGGAGGGAAGGAGGGTAGGGTATGGTGGCATGGTGGAGAGAGAGTGAATAAGATGGAGGGCGGGAAGAAGGGAGGGAGGGCGGAAGGGAAGGACGGAGGAAAGGGGGAAGGAAGGGAGAAAGGAAGAAAAATAGAAGAGCTGAAAAAAGAAAAGAAATAGAACAAAACAACACAAAAACAAAAGGAAAGAAAAAAGACATCGACGAAAAATTGAATAAAAAAATACATAAAAAGAGAGAAAATAGAATAAAATTTATATAATCTCACGTGTTATTTTATTTTTATTTTTTATTTTTTTTTTTGCGTCTAAGGTCCATTTTCCTGTTTTGTTTTCATTTATTTATCTTATTACTTTATTAGTACGATTTCGGCTTTAGTGTTGCTTTGTATTCAGAAGGACTATTATTACGGAGTGTGTTCGCATGTGTGTAAGTATTATTGATATATATCCATATTGATATGCATGTATATAGACACATAAACGCATACACTCACACACGCACGTATAAATATATATATATATATATATATATATATATATATATATATATATATATATATATATATATATATATATATATATATATATATATATATATATATATATATACATACATATGTATATATATATATATATATATATATATATATATATATATATATATATATGTATGTATATATATATATATATACATATATATATATATATATATATATATATATATATATATATATATATATATATATATATATATATACATATATATATATATATATATATATATATATATATATATATATATATTTATGTATATGTGTGTATATATATATGTGTATATGTATATGTATATCTATATATATATATATATATATATATATATATATATATATATATATGTGTGTGTGTGTGTGTGTGTGTGTGTGTGTGTGTGTGTGTGTGTGTGTGTGTGTGTGTGTGTGTGTGTGTGTGTGTGTGTGTGTATGTATGTATAATTATATGCATATTATATGTATATGTATTAATACACATGTGATTTATGGATATACATATACTTACCACCAAATACATTCAAAAATGCATACTTACTGTATCAATTGCCCATAAAACTCTACGGTGAACAATCACCACATTTTATTTTATGTTGCCTTCTGCTCAGCAAGTGTATGACTGCAATCACAATTAAATCATACCATTCTCATCTTATTATGTCCTGCAATACCATTGAACTCAACCAAAGATCTCTAATTCTAAAACACTCATCAAGTCTGATATTTTTTCAACAGCACAGGAATTTTATCATTAAAGCTTTATATCTAATACGCCAATGCTTTGCTCGTATTGATTTCCAATACATTATCTAACGATTTCTCATTCATAAATAAATAAATAAAGAGAATACACACGCGCATATCTTACGGGCACGACGAGCTGTAAATACTGATAAATGCTTAATTTCATTTTATTTTTTTGTAATTCCTCTCTGGTATGTTCAATCCAGTGTAAAATATATTGGAAAAGCCAGATGTAATTTAGGTAATTTGAATATTGGACAGATTCAGTTCAGTTCATTCTTTTGATGATTTTTGAACCAATACATCGGAAATGCATTACGAATTTTATAACAGACAACTCTGACTTTGTATATAAATCGCAGGGAGAGTTGAATTCACATGTAAATACGCGCAGAATAAAAAAAAAAAAAAAAAAAAAAAAAAAAAAAATCAGCCGGGTCTCTTCATCTTGTGGTGTCGCTTTTTGACTTTTATGTTCCTGGTGATTAAGTGCATTAACTGGCTATTGGTTAACACGGATTGGGTTTAAGATTCGTGATTGGCCAATACGCGGGGGGACGTGAGTGAGATTGGCAAGCAGGGCAGTGATTGCTTGATAGCCACTGTTTATGCTTTGGCGCCACTCGGATGGTGTGCTTCTTATTGATGGTCTAGATAAGCATTATGCGTAAGTAATTTGTTTTCTATTTTATTCATTTAATCAACATTTGATATTCAATGAATGGGCTGCATTATCATTTCCATTATACATACATACATACATACATATATAAATACATACGTATGTACACACACACACAAACACACACACACACACACACACACACACACACACACACACACATACACACACACACACACACACACACACACACACACATATATATATATATATATATGTATATATATATATATATATATATATATATATATATATATATATATATATATACATACACATATACATATATATATATATATATATATATATATATATATATATATATATATATATATATATATATATATACATATGCATATAGTTATGTATTCTCTAGGAGACCCAAAGAAAACACAAAGCTATCAGAAATTTCTTTCCCTTGCAAATAAGGGCATTTAAACAAACATTAGACTATTTTTTCCCCTTCTTTTTCCAGTACCTGAAGATGCTTATATCAAACACATGAATAAGTCAGGATCTTCAATGTACCCTTAATTTGGGATAAAAAATAAAATAAAAATTCCTTTTGATATTTCGCCCAAAAAAAAAGATTAAAGGATAGAAAAAAAACATTCGAAGCCTCCCCTTGAACCGTTCCACCCCCCACCCCCCTTTCAAAAAAAAAAAAAAAAAAAAAAAAAAAACGGGGCCCATTTCCTCTCGGTTCCAGTTGGGTTATCGAGCATAGCACTAGATCTTGGAGCGTGGGTCAAGGAACCGATAAAGAGATCGAAGGACGGAAGGGAGGAAGAGAGGAAGGAGAGGGTAGTAAAAGAAGAAGAGGAGGAAGGAAGAAAGAGAGGGGGGGTGGAAGGGGAAGAGAGAGGAGGGAGAGGCAGAAGGGGAAGGAAGAAAGAGAGGGGGAAGGGAGGAAGAGAGGAAGGAGAGGGTAGTAAAAGAAGAAGAGGAGGAAGGAAGGAAGAGAGGGGGAAGGGAGGAAGGAGAGGAGAGGGTAGTAAAAGAAGAAGAGGAGGAGGGAAGAAGGAGAGGGGGGGGGGAAGGGGAAGAGGGAAAAGGGAGAGGCAGAGGAGGAAGGAAGAAAGAGAGGGGAAAGGGAGGAAGGAGAGGAGAGGGTAGTAAAAGAAGAAGAGGAGGAAGGAAGAAAGAGAGGGGGGTGGAAGGAGAGGAGAGGGTA
This sequence comes from Penaeus japonicus, assembly GCA_017312705.2. Taxonomy (NCBI): domain Eukaryota; kingdom Metazoa; phylum Arthropoda; class Malacostraca; order Decapoda; family Penaeidae; genus Penaeus; species Penaeus japonicus. The sequence goes on from BOPN01000341.1 coordinate 392,104, forward strand.
GTAAAAGAAGAAGAGGAGGAAGGAAGAAAGAGAGGGGGTGGGAAGGAGAGGAGAGGGTAGGGGTGGAGAAGAGGAGGAAGGGGAAGGAAGAGAGGGGGAAGGGAGGAAGGAGAGGAGAGGGTAGTAAAAGAAGAAGAGGAGGAGGGAAGAAAGAGAGGGAGGGGGGGGGGTGAAGGGGAAGAGAGAGAAGGGAGAGGCAGAGGGGGGGGGGATAGAAGGAGACGGGGGGAAGGAAGTGAGGAGAAGAGAGGGCAGGAAGAAGAAGAGGGGAAAGGAAGAAAGAGAGGGGGATGGATGGGGAGGAGGGAGCAGGAAGAAGAAGAGGGGAAAGGAAGAAAGAGAGGGGGATGGAAGGGGAGGAGGGAGCAGGAAGAAGAAGAGGGGAAAGGAAGAAAGAGAGGGGGATGGAAGAGGAAGAGGGAGCAGGAAGAAAAAGAGGGGGAAGGAAGAAAGAGAGGGGGTGTGGAAGTGGATGAGAGAGCAGGGAGAGGCAGAGGGGGAGGGAAGAAGGAGACGGGGGGAAGGAAGAAAGAAAGAGAAGAAAGCTGGAAGAGAAGGAGAAGGAAGAACAAGGATAAGAGGAAGGATGTGAACAAGGGAAGTGGAAAAGGGAAGAGAGGAAGGAGAAGGAACGAGAATACAGAAGAGGAACGAGAAAGAGAAGAAGAGACGAAAGAAAACAGAGAAGAAATAAGGAAAGAGGGAGAGAAATTGATAAAATGTGAAATCGAAGGGAAGGAAAAAAAAAGAATAAAACACATGTATAGTGAACAACGTAATTAAGATTGGAAAAAATCAATTGAGAAAGGAAAGGGTGAACGAAAGAGGGAAGAGCAAGAAGTATGACTAGAAAGAGGGGAAAAGGATTGGAAATTCTAAACTGGAGGAAGAGAAAAGGGAATTATAGATGAATAGAAGAGGGGATGGGGGGGGGGGGGGGAGAGAAGAGATAAATTACAGGGAAAAAAATAAGAATACGAATTGGAAATGGTTAACATAGACGGATAAATCGGGAGAAACAATATAAGACATATCTTAGAAGTAAAATAAAATAATTAAAGAAAGAAACAGAGAATCGGAAATGTAATAGTGTAACAAAAAAAAATGACAAATAAAAATAAAACTGTTCATAATAAGGGCAAAATACAAGACCTTAAAAAAGATAAAAAACTGTGTAAAATAAAAAATAAAAAAAACAATCAAACATATACATATAAATACAGAATAAAAACGATGCAAAAAAAAAAAAAAAAAAAAAAAAAAAAAAAAAAAAAAAAAAAAAAAAAAAAAAAAAAAAAAAAAAAAAAAAAATAAAAAAATAATGTACAAAAACAACAAAAAACACCAACAACAACATCCAAACAAAACAAAAACAAAAATACCAACCGACTGTTGGTTCATACTCCCCGTCATTACATGGGAACAAGAGCAGGCGGTGAGACTGGACCCTCTACACACAGTATTGACAAACGGTGGCGTTCTCTTGTGCACATAAATGCCACGAATACGAGAGGAAGGAAGGGAGGTGAGACACGAATACGGGAGGAAGGAAGGGAGGTGAGACACGAATACGGGAGGAAGGAAGGGAGGTGAGACACGAATACGAGAGGAAGGAAGGGAGGTGAGACACGAATACGAGAGGAAGGAAGGGAGGTGAGACACGAATACGGGAGGAAGGAAGGGAGGGGAGACACGAATACGAGAGGGAGGAAGGGAGGGGAGACACGAATACGAGAGGGAGAAAGGGAGGTGGGACACGAATACGAATACGAGAGGAAGGAAGGGAGGTGAGACACGAATACGGGAGGAAGGAAGGGAGGTGAGACACGAATACGAGAGGGAGGAAGGGAGGTGAGACACGAATGCTACTCGATACGAGAGGGAGGAAGGGGAGGTGAAACACGAATACGAGAGGAAGGAAGGGAGGTGAGACACGAATACGAGAGGGAAGGAAGAACTTACGAATACGAGGAAGGGAAGGAAGGGAGGTGAGACACGAATACGAGAGGAAGGAAGGGAGGTGAGACACGAATACGAATACGAGAGGAAGGAAGGGAGGTGAGACACGAATACGAGAGGAAGGAAGGGAGGTGAGACACGAATACGAGAGGAAGGAAGGGAGGTGAGACACGAATACGGGAGGAAGGAATGGAATTGAGACACGAATACGAGAGGAAGGAAGGGAGGTGAGACACGAATTCGAGAGGAAGGAAGGAAGGTGAGACACGAATACGGGAGGAAGGAAGGGAGGTGAGACACGAATACGGGAGGAAGGAAGGGAGGTGAGACACGAATACGAGAGGAAGGAAGGGAGGTGAGACACGAATACGGGGGAAGGAAGGGAGGTGAGACACGAATACGAGAGGAAGGAAGGGAGGTGAGACACGAATACGAGAGGAAGGAAGGGAGGTGAGACACGAATACGAGAGGAAGGAAGGGAGGTGAGGCACAGGCTCTGAGAGGAAGGAAGGAGGTGAGACCTGAATACGAGAGGGAGGAAGGGAGGTGAGACACGAATACGAGAGGAAGGAAGGGAGGTGAGGCACGAATACGAATACGAGAGGAAGGAAGAGTGGGAACTTGTCTAAGAGAGGAAGAGGAAGGGAGGTGAGACACGAACACGAATACGAGAGGAAGGAAGGGAGGTGAGACACGAATACGAGAGGAAGGAAGGGAGGTGAGACACGAATACGAATACGAGAGGAAGGAAGGGAGGTGAGACACGAATACGAGAGGAAGGAAGGGAGGTGAGACACGAATACGAGAGGAAGGAAGGGAGGTGAGACACGAATACGAGAGGAAGGAAGGGAGGTGAGGCACGAATACGAGAGGAAGGAAGGGAGGTGAGGCACGAATACGAGGAAGGAGATGAGGCACGAATACGAGAGGAAGGAAGGGAGGTGAGGCACGAATACGAGAGGAAGGAAGGGAGATGAGGCACGAATACAAATACGGGAGGAAGGAAGGGAGGTGAGACACGAATACGAGAGGAAGGAAGGGAGGTGAGACACGAATACGAGAGGAAGGAAGGGAGGTGAGACACGAATACGAGAGGAAGGAAGGGAGGTGAGGCACGAATACGAATACGAGAGGAAGGAAGGGAGGTGAGACACGAATAGAGAGGAAGGAAGGGAGGTGAGACACGAACACGAATACGAGAGGAAGGAAGGGAGGTGAGACACGAATACGAGAGGAAGGAAGGGAGGTGAGACACGAATACGAATACGAGAGGAAGGAAGGGAGGTGAGACACAGATACGAGAGGAAGGAAGGGAGGTGAGACACGAATACGAGAGGAAGGAAGGAGATGGGGGGCACGAATACGAATACGAGAGGAAGGAAGGGAGGTGAGACACGAATACGAGAGGAAGGAAGGGAGGTGAGACACGAATACGAGAGGAAGGAAGGAAGTGAGACACAGATACGAGAGGAAGGAAGGGAGGTGAGACACGAATACGGGAGGAAGGAAGGGAGGTGAGACACGAATACGAGAGGAAGGAAGGGAGGTGAGACACGAATACGAGAGGGAGGAAGGGAGGTGAGACACGAATACGAGAGGAAGGAAGGCGAGACACGAATACGAGAAGTGAAGGGTGGAGGTGAGACACGAATACGGAGGAAGGAAGGGAGGTGAGACACGAATTCGAGAGGAAGGAAGGAAGGTGAGACACGAATACGGGAGGAAGGAAGGGAGGTGAGACACGAATACGGGAGGAAGGAAGGGAGGTGAGACACGAATACGAGAGGAAGGAAGGGAGGTGAGACACGAATGCAAGGAAGGAAGGAAGGGAGGTGAGACACGAATACGGGAGAAGGAAGGAGGAGGTGAGACACGAATACGAGAGGGAAGGGAAGGGAGGAGTGAGACACGAATGCGAGAGGAAGGAAGGGAGGTGAGACACGAATACGAGAGGAAGGAAGGGAGGTGAGACACGAATACGAGAGGAAGGAAGGGAGGTGGGAACCTGAATACGAGAGGAAGGAAGGGTGAGACACAGATACGAGAGGAAGGAAGGGAGGTGAGACCTGAATACAGGAGGAAGGAAGGGAGGTGAGACACGAATACGGGAGGAAGGAAGGGAGGTGAGACACGAATACGAGAGGAAGGAAGGGAGGTGAGACACGAATACGAGAGGGAGGAAGGGAGGTGAGACACGAATACGAGAGGAAGGAAGGGAGGTGAGACACAGGCTGGGAGGGAAGGAAGGGAGGTGGGAACACAGATACAGAGAGGAAGGAAGGGGGAGGTGGAGACACGAATACGAGAGGAAGGAAGGGAGGTGAGACCTGAATACGAGAGGAAGGAAGGGAGGTGAGACACGAATACGGGAGGAAGGAAGGGAGGTGAGACACGAATACGAGAGGAAGGAAGGGAGGTGAGACACGAATACGAGAGGAAGGAAGGGAGGTGAGACACGAATACGAGAGGAAGGAAGGGAGGGTGGGGCTGAATAAGAGAGGAAGGAAGGGAGGTGAGACACAGATACGAATACGAGAGGAAGGAAGGGAGGTGAGACACGAATACGAGAGGAAGGAAGGGAGGTGAGGCACGAATACGAGAGGGAGGTGAGACACGAATGCAGAGGAGGAGGAAGGGGTGAGACACGAATACGAATACGAGAGGAAGGAAGGGAGGTGAGACACGAATACGAGAGGAAGGAAGGGAGGTGAGACACGAATACGAGAGGAAGGAAGGGAGGTGAGACACGAATACGAGAGGAAGGAAGGGAGGTGAGACACGAATACGAGAGGAAGGGAGGGAGGTGAGACACGAATAGAGAGGAAGGGAGGAGGTGAGACACGAATACGAGATGAAGGAAGGGAGGGGGGGAGAAGAGATAAATTAGAGAGAAAAAAAAAAGAATACGAATTGGAAATGGTTAACATAGACGGATAAATCGGGAGAAACTTAAACAATATAAGACATATCTTAGAAGTAAAACAAAAATCATTAAAAAAAAGGAACTGAGAATCGGAAATGTAATAGTGTAAAAAAAAAGAAAAAAAAAAAAAACTGGTCATATAATAAGGACAAAATAAAAGACCTTAAAAAAATTAAAAACAGTGTAAAATAAACATAAAAAACAAGCAAACATACACATATAAATACAGAATAAAATCGATGAAAAAAAAGACCCCACCAAATGATAAAAAAAAACACAAAATAATCTAAAAAATAATGTACAAAAACAACCAAAACACCAACAACAACATCCAAACAAAACAAAAAAAAAAAATACCAACCGACTGTTGGTTCATACTCCCCGTCATTACATGGGAACAAGAGCAGGCGGTGAGACTGGACCCTCTACACACAGTATTGACAAACGGTGGCGTTCTCTTGTGCACATAAATGCCACGAATACGAGAGGAAGGAAGAGACACGAATACGAATACGAGAGGAAGGAAGGGAGGTGAGACACGAATAGAGAGGAAGGAAGGGAGGTGAGACACGAATACGAGAGGAAGGGAGGGAGGTGAGACACGGATACGAGAGGAAGGAAGGGAGGTGAGGCACGAATACGAATACGACAGGAAGGGAGGGAGGTGAGACACGAATACGAGAGGAAGGAAGAGAGACACGAATACGAATACGAGAGGGAGGAAGGGAGGTGAGACACGAATACAAGAGGAAGGAAGAGAGACACGAATACGAATACGAGAGGGAGGAAGGGAAATGAGACACGAATACGAGAGGAAGGAAGGAAGGTGAGACACGCCGAAGGAGGAAGAGGAGGAGGCGGAGAAAGAGGGTGAAAACGAGAGGGAAGGATGAAAGAATGAGAGATGGAAGAGGTGGAGAATAGAAGAGCGGGTATAGAGTATGGAAAGGGAATTAGTGAGAGAATGATAGTAGATGGAAAGATGGTGAGAAAGAGAGGGGATGAGAGAGAATGAGAGATAAAGAGGTTGAAGATAAAACAGCGGGCAAAGGATATGGAAAAAAAAATAGTAGTGAGAATGAGAGATGGAAGAAAAGGAGGATAAATCAGCAGGTAAAAATACGGAAAAAGGAACAAGATAAAAATGGGAGATAGTAGAGATGGAAAATAAAAGAGTGAGATGGAAAAGATAAATAGAAAGAAATTGATAGCAGAGACTGAGAACTGAGAATAAAAGGGCGGGCAAAGGTATAGGAAAAAGAATGATAAACGGAAGAATAGATAAGGAGAGTGGATGATATTAAAGTCAAAAGAAATAGAAAATAATAGAATATGAGATATTAAAAGTTGAAAAATAAACCACAGTGGAAAAAGTAAACGGAGAAGGAGAGAGTGAGAGAGAATAAGAGAGATAACAGAGATGTCGAAAAGAGAAGGACATAAGAATAGTTAAAGAAAAAAGAAAATAAGAAAAGGAAGAATATGTAGCAAAGAAAAAATAAAGAAAAAAATAAATGTAAATGAAAAGTAAAAATAAATCAAAAGACAGGGAAAGATGAGAGATAGCAGAGATGAAGAGAAAGGAGGGAAAATGAGTAAGAAAAGGGGAAGAATGGACAGCAGACACGGAGATAAAAAAGGACAAAAGAAAAAGAAGAAGATAAATAGCTATCAGAGGCTGAGAGAAATGAAGTAGAACGTGATCGCAGACAGAATAAGAGAGAGGCAGATAGATTTTGGAAGAGGAGAGATAGAAAAAAAAAAAAAAAAAAAAGTTAGAAGTTGAAGGACGTGAATAAAAGAAAAATCAATAGTAAGCAGTGGTGAATATATACATATATATACATATCATTAAAAAAAAAAAAGGATACATGACAGAAGAGCTTGAGAGAAAAAAAAAACAATAATCGGAAAATCGGAATTAGATATAAACAGATAATTCTGGGAAGAAAAAACAAAGAAAAGAAATACACATCAAAGTAGAAAGATCAAAGCAAAACAAAACAATATATATCCTTTTTAAATAAGGTGGACAAGACGTTATACCAAACATCATAAACAACAAGAGATAAAACAACAAAACCTTAAAAAAAGAAAAAAAAATCATAACAAAACATAAAAAAAAAAAAAAAAAAGTAACAGCAACAGAAAAATAAATCCACAACAGAACAGAAAGATAAAAAAAAGTAAAGAAAATTAAATAGAAAAGAACCCTAAATGACAGACCAATAGACTTACGGCGCGAGTACGTGTCTTCCCGAACCCCGAGCCGTTTCTGAAAAGGCGCGGCCACGACCATAGAATTCGGCGGAACAAAAGGCCAACTCCCGTGATAATGTCCTCGGCCGTAATCCGAAGGCGGCGTCGGGGGAAGAAAATGGTAAATCGATGCTAATAAGGCGACAATAAAACCTTCTTCTCCTTTGCTCCTTGGCGAAAGTGCGGCGAGGTGTGTGGGGGTTTTGTGGGGGGGTGTCTGAGGGTTTCTGTGTGTGAAGGGGGGTGTTTGTGTGTTTGTGGGGGGGGGGTGTTTGTGTGTGTGTGTGTGTGTGTGTGTGTGTGTGTGTGTGTGTGTGTGTGTGTGTGTATATATATATATATATATATGTGTGTGTGTGTGTGTATACACACACACACACACACACACACACACACACACACACACACACACACACACACACACACATATATATATATATATATATATATATATATATATATATATATATATATATATGTATATATATATATATATATATATATATATATATATATATATATATATATATATATATATATATATATATATATATATATATATATATGTATATATATATACACACACACACAGAAGAATCCAAGCCCGCCCTTGCGACGACGCTCGCTGCCACGGACGGGATCGAAACCGCCCTGGAATCGAAGACGCTAATCTCGGGCGTTCGAGAAGCCTAATGGTTCCCGGGGAGTCCTCGACAGCCTGAGGGGATAGGCATTGATTCCAGCTGTTGAGCGCCGGCCCTCGCCTCGTGGAGAGTCCTCGAGCAAATCGCTGGAGTGTGCCGATTGGATCTCCTGGCTCTCCCGCCCGCCTCCTCCCGCCGAACGGGGGCGGCCGAGCGCGCTCCTGTCGGTAATGAAGCGCGCCCATCAAACAGCCGAAACATGGCACCGTGGGGGGTGGGGATGGGGCGTGGGGGTGGGGGGGAGCGGTGCACCGAGCGGTGCCCCGCTCGGAGCACCGCTCACCCTGTCCCACTTCGACCGCCCCGCCCCGCTCGCTTCTTCTTCCTTCTCCCTTCCTCCTCAGCCATCGCCCTCCTTCTCACCCTCCTCACCTTTCCCTCTCCTCCCCAACCTTCCCCACCTCTCACCCCCACCCTACCCCCCACCTTCACCCCTCCCCTCCCCCCACCTCACCCCTCACCCTCACCCCCACCCTCACCTTCCCCACCCTACCCCCGACGACGGTTAAAAATCGTTATCGCCCCTTCGAGCCGCGAGGGTAACGATCCCCGCCCGTGTTGGTCATGAGGAAGACTGACTGGAGACTCGAGGCGGAATATAAAATCGATGCCATTAACCCAGTAAGTGGGCTTCTTTGTGATGCTCGAGTTGGAGATCAAAGATGGGCTTCGGGGGGCGATGGGGGGTGGGAGGGGGGTTTGGGGGCGATAGGGATGGGATGGAGAAAGGGATGGGATGGGATGGGATTGGAGAGAGAGATGGGAGAAAGGGATGAGATGGGATGGGATGGGAGGGAGGGAGAAAGGGATGGGATGGGAGGGAGAGAGGGATAGGATAGGAGGGAGGGAAGAAGGGATGGGAGGGAGGGAGGGAGAGAAGGGAGGGAGAGAGAGATGGGATGGGATGAGATGGGTTGGGATGGGAGGGAGAAAGGGATGGGATGGGAGAAAGGGATGGGAGGGAGGGATGGGATGGGAGGGGAGGGGTTGAGATAGGATGGGAGAGATGGGAGGGAGGGATGGGATGGAGGAAGAAAGGGATGGGATGGAGGAAGAAAGGGATGGGAGGGAGGAAGGGATGGGAGAGATGGATGGGATGGGAGGGAGAAAGGGATAGGAGGGAGGAAGGAATGGGAGGAGGGAGCAATAGGAGAGAAAGATAGGAGAAAGAGAACGATAGGAGAAAGAGGCAGAAAAAGGTGAACAGAGAGAGCGGAGGAGAGCAATGACTTATTGTCGCCGGGAGTATCCTATGTGTGTGATAGGATGTCAATATTCATGTAAGAAGTGGGTGGTATCGTCTCCCTTGGTCGTTCCTCGGGGCTCAGAGACCTGCTCAGAAGTCCCTTTGATCTCGCCACGGCTTCTCCTTCCTTTTTCCATTTATATAACTTGCCGTTTATGATACTAAAAGCACTGGGACTCGATACCGCATCTTCAGCACTTAGCGTCCTGTTTGTTTTTACCCTGAGGCTGTTTTTTTTGTTTTTTTATCCCTTCGTTTCTGTGTTTTATTTGTTTATCTTTTTTATCATTGTCTTATTTTTTCCCCTTTGTTTTATTTTTATTTTTTTGTTTCTTTTTCCTCCTCTTTACACTATCTTTTTTTCTCTTTCCACTTTCTCCTTCTTCTTCCTTCTTTTTTCTTCTTCCTCCTCCTTCTTCCTCATTCTCCCTACTTCTCCCTCCTTCCTTTTCCTCCTTCCCTTTTTCTCCTTCCTCCTCATTATTCCTTCTCATTCTCCTCCTTCTTCCTTCTCCCCCTTTCTCCTTTTCGGTCTATCCGTCTTCTCTCCTCCTCTATCTTTTCATTTTCCTTCTTCCATCTTCCTACTTTTCCCTCCCTCTATTTTCTTCCATCTCCTTTTTTGCCTTTGTCCTATTCCTTACCTAGTTACCTCAGGCTTTCCCTTGCACCCCCCCCCCCCCCCCCCCCCCTTCTCTCTCCCAACCACCCGTCCTATGCCGTTTTCTTCTCGTTTTTTTTTCTCTCTCTTCCTTATTTCTTTAATTCCTCCTTTATTTCGTTCCTTCCTTCTTTCATTCCTTCATTTCTTTCCTTCTTCGTCTGTTCTCTATTTTTTCCAAATCCTTCCACCCTCCTTCCCTCCTCCTCACTTCTCACTTCCTCCCTCTCTCTTCACTCCTCACCTTCCTATCCCCTCCTTTCCTCCATCCCATCTCCCTCCTCACCTCCTCACCTCATTCCGCCCTTCCCTCCACACTGCTCGCTTCTCCCTCCTACCTCCATCCCTCCGTCAGCCCATCCCTTTTACCCTCCTCACCTCCTCCCACCCTCCTTCCCACCTCACTTTTCCTTTCCCCCCTCCTCCTCCTCCTCCTCCTCACACCTCACCTCCTCCTCCCCTCCTACCTCCTCCCCTCTCACCTCCTTCCACCCTCCTTACCCTCCACACTTTTCACTCTCCCTCCTCCTCCTCCTTCTCCTCACACCTCACCTCCTCCTCCCCTCCTACCTCCTCCCCTCCTTCTCCTCCATCCCCCCCTTCTTCTCCCCTCCTTCCCCCCCTTCTCCCCCCCTCCTCTCCCCCACCTTCTCCCCCCTCCTCCCCCCCTCCCCTCCTCCCCTCCTCGCCTCCTCCTTTCCCCACTCCCTCCCCACTCCTTACCCCACTCCTTCTCCCCCCCCTCCTCCCCTCCTCCCCTCTTCACTCCTCCCTCTTAATTCTTCTGAAGCGTCTTGAAGGAGGCCTGAGGGAAGCAAGTCGAGGCCAAAGGAGGGAGAAGAAGCCGGAAGGGTGGAAAAAAATAATGTATTTTCATGTAAATTTTACGAAGCCATAAAACCGTAAATAAGGAATAATGATTAAGAAAAAAAAGAAGAAGAAAAAAGAAGAAGAAGAAGAAGAAGAAGGAGAAGAAGAAGGAGAAGAAGAAAAACAAGAATAGAATAATGAATAATAAAAATGTGGATAGGAGAGAAGGAAGGAAAAATAAGAATGATGATACAGAATTTGGCGGATGAGTTGATGAATATGTAATTAGAGAGAGAAATTGACTGATAGATAGGACGCTAAGTAGGTAGACAGGAATAATGGAGAGAAAGGGAGAGGGAGAAAGTGAAAGAGTTCGGAAGACAAGCTAAGAGACAGATAGATAGACTGATAGATAAATGAATAGATAGATAGGTAGGTAAATAGATGGACAGGAATAATGATAAAAAAATGAAAGAGAGAGGATGATAAATAAGGTGGGGAGATAGATTGATTGAATAAACAAGTAGAGAAATAGATTTATAGATAGATAGATAGGTAAAATTATGGACAAGGATTTTTTTTTTTTTTTCAATATATGAAATTATGAAAATGAGAGAGAGAATGAAAGGGAGGATTTTGAAAAAGAGAAGAAGATAAAGAGATTGGTAAATAATTTGAGAGACAGGTAGATAGATTGATAGATAGACGGGTAGGTAAGCAGAAGCATAGGTGTTCATAAGCATACGGACAGATAGATAGATGGATATGTAAGTAGGTAGACAGCCAAATAGAAAGATAAGTTGATGGGCAGATAGATATGCATATCGATTAATAGATAGAAAGATATAAACGGATATCTCTATAAATATGTATGTAGGTCATTGGTTTTGAAATGAAGAAATTCTGAAGAATGTGAATATTTAATGACTTTTAGAATATATTAATGAATGAATAACGAACAAATATGAAGATGAATAAGCAATACAATTATGAATAAGAAATGTATAACCAACAGTTCAAAAAAGAAGAGTTTTATTCGTAAGAAAGAAATATTTTCACATAAAAAATAATGGTATTATAATCACAAACAGGAATGAACAATAATGAATGTTTAAGATCAAACAAATGAAAGTTTAAGATCAGAAAAAAAATCAGAAATATTAAAAAATAATAATAAAAAAGAAGACATTGTGGTTAAAAAAAAATAGTAAGAAAACAAACATGAAAGGGAAATATGAAGATGAATTAATTGCAAAAACTATAAATTAAAAGCGAGAGAAGGACAAAAGAAAGAACAATAAAAAGATAAGCTGAAAAAATAGAAAAATATCGAATTAAAGGTATGAAAAAAGAGAAATAAATAACAGAATCAAAAGAAAAGGGAAAATGAAAATGAATAACCAAATAAATAGATAAAAAGCGAGAGAATAAGAGAAACGAGAGAAAGAAAAAAGGAAAGAAAAGTTTTTCCAAAAGCAAGAGAGGACAAATTGACAAAAAAAAATCAAATACCAAACAGAAAATAAACACGAAAGAAAGAGACAAAGAGAGAAACAAAATAAAAAAGAAAAGAAGAGCACAAGAAAACGAGAAAAATATATCTAAAAGAAAAAAGAAAAAAAAAAAAAAGAAGAAGAAGAACGAAAACAAGAGACAAAGATTTCAAAAACGACATAGAGAAGAACGAACAAGCGACAAAGAGAAGAGAGAGAAAAAAAAAACTAAAAAAAAATAAAACCCGAAATTAAGAGCGGGAGATAAGAGGGAAAAAAAGTATATATATTTATGGCCAGAGCGAAAGAGACACACGAAAAACCACAGTGAGTTTACACATAGTCTTTTCTCAGAAGAAAATGGAGGACTAGGGGGGGGGGTGGAGGAGGAAGAGGGAGAGGGGGAGGAGGGTGGAGGAGGAAGAGGGAGAGGGGGAGGAGGGGGGTTGGGAGAGGAGGAGGGGGGTGTCTTGAGGGGATTGTTGAGGTGAGGATTGGGGGGTTGGTAGGGGGAGGGGGAGGGGGTGGAGGAGGAAGAGGGTGGAGGAGGAAGAGGGTGGAGGGGGAGGAGGGGGAGGAGGAGGAGGGGGGGTCTTGAGGGGATTGTTGAGGTGAGGATTGGGGGTTGGTAGGGGGAGAAGGGGGGGGGGGGGGGAAGCTAAACAAGCTATTTCCTTTGCAAGGTTTTGTTGGGTACTTTTGTACTTACACTTACGAGCGAATGTAGGTTGTGTACTGGAATTTATTTTTTCCTTTTTTTTTTTTTTTTTTTTGGGGGGGGGGGTGGGGGGGTGGGTGTTCTCTCTCTCTCTCTCTCTCTCTCTCTCTCTCTCTCTCTCTCTCTCTCTCTCTCTCTCTCTCTCTCTCTTCTTATCTCTATATCTATATCTCTGTACGGCATTTATCTGTCTTTCTCTTCTCTCTCTCTCTCTGTCTTTCTTTTCTTTCTTTCTCGCTCTCTCTCTCTATCTCTCTCTTTCTCTTTCTCTTTCTCTTTCTCTCTCTCTTTCTATCTCTCTCTCTTTCTCTCTCTCTCTCTCTCTCTCTCTCTCTCTCTCTCTCTCTCTCTCTCTCTCTCTCTCTCTCTCTCTCTCTCTCTCTCTCTCTCTCTCTCTCTCTCTCTCTCTCTCTCTCTCTCTCTCTCTCTCTCTCTCTCTCTCTCTCTCTCTCTCTCTCTCTCTCTCTCTCTCTCTCCTTCGACTTTCTTTTTCCTTTTTTTCTTCTCTCTTCCTCCCATCCTCATTCTCTTTCTTCTCTCTTCCTCCCTCTCCATCTCTCCTCCTCCCCCTCTCTCCCTCTCCATCCTCCTCCCCTCTCCCTCTCTCCCATCCTCCTCCTCCTCTTCTACTCTCTCTCCATCCACCCTCCTCCTCCTCCCCTCCCTCCCTCCTCCTCCTCCCTCCTACCCCTTTATCCTCTCCCCCATCCTCCTCCTCCCTCCCTCTCTCTCCCTCTCCATCCTCCTCCTCCTCTTCTACTTCTCCACCCATCCATCCTCCTCCTCCTCCTCCTCCTCCTCCTCCTCCTTCTCCTCTTCCTCCTCTTCCTCCTCTCCTCTCTCCCTCTCCAGCCTCCTCCTCTTCTATTTCTCCATCCATTCTCCTCCTCCTCCTCCTCCTCCCCTCTCTCCCTCTCCATCCTCTTCCTCCTCCTCCTCCTCCTCCTCCTCCTCCTCCTCCTCCTCCTCCTCCTCCTCCTCCCCCCCCCCCCTCTCCCCTCCTCCTCCTCCTCCTCCTCCTCCTCCTCCTCCTCCTCCCCTCCTCCTCCTCCTCCTCCCCTCTCTCCCTCTCCATCCTCCTCCTCCTCTTCTACTTCTCCACCCATCCTCCTCTCTCCCTCTCCATCCTCCTCTTCCTCCTCTCCTCTCTCCCTCTCCATCCTCCTCCTCCTCCTCCTCTTCTACTTCTCCACTCATCCATCCTCTTCCTCCTCCTCCTCCTCCTCCTCCTCCTACCCTTTCTCCTTCCCCCATCCTCTCTCTATTTAAAAAAATCCTATTACACCATCCACATACATCATCTCTCGTGACTGACTAGAACCCCAGTCCTATAAATCTCTGCCAGTTAGTTGCATCACTTGCAACGTGAGGATTTGAACCCTTGCTCGAGCCCCCCCCCCCTCCCCCCCTCCCCCCATACCTCCCCTGTAAATGCTTCCCAGGCTCCTATTACTACTCTTTCTCCTCTCCCTCTCCTCCTTCTTCTTCTTTTTTTTTTTTTTTTCTCCTGCTCTCCCCTTCCTTCTTCTCCTCCTCCTCCATCTCCCCCCATCCTATTACATCACCAACATATATCATCCTTCATGACTGACTCACTCCTATAAATTATCTTTGTTGAAACGTAGGATTTTACCCCCTCCCCTTCCCCCTGCCCTCCCTCCACCTTCCGAGCTCCCCGCTCCCCCTTCCCTTTTTTACTTTCCGAGCTCTATTCCTCCATGCCCTCCCCCACCTTCCCTCCCGAGCTCCCCCCCTCGACACTTTCCCCTGAGCTACTCCCCCTCCCCTCCCCTTTTTTTTTTTACTTTCCGAGCTCTCTTCCTCCATACCCTCCCCCCTCCCCTTCTTCTGGACTCCCCCCCCCACAACACCTTCCGAACTCTGTCTCTTACCCCCCTCCCCCTATCCCCCTCCCACCCCCTTCTTCTGTTTGTTATTGTTGTTGGTGACAGTGGATGATGTTTTTGTTGTTGTTGTTGTTTTTCTGTTGTTTTTATATGTTTTGTTACTGTTGTTGTTGATGTTATCTGATCTGTTGTTGTTATCATTCTTGTTGCTCTTGCTATCATCGTACTTATTTTTATCGTTGTTTTTGAAAGCAGGGGGGAGGAGGAGGATGAAGAGGAGGAGGAGAAGGAGAAGAAGGAGGAGGAAGAGGAGGAGGAGGAGGAGGAGGAGGAGGAGAAGAAGAAGAAGAAGAAGGAGGAGGATGAGGAGGAGGAAGAAAAACAGAAGGAGGAGGAGAATAAGAAAAAGAAGGAGGAGGAGGAGAGGAAGAAGAAGGAGGATGAGGAGGAAGAAGATAGTTATGCTTTAGTTCAAGGGTACGAGCTCATATCCCATTACATTTTCCATACATAGTTCAGCACATGATCATAAACATCCATAAAAAATGCATATACATAAATCTATTTTTTTCCCCGTTCCTATCTTTATTATCTCTTCATCTTATCCCCTTCATCTAATTTTCTTCACCACCCCTTGCAGTTTCCGCCCCCCCTCCCCGCCCCTGCCCCTTGACGCCACACACACACAATTTTCTTCTTCTTCACCTTGAGAGAACACATAAAATCGCTGGTCAAAAATTGCTGTTTTTTGCAATTTGCATTCGCTCTGTCCATCATCCTTACCGGCTGTTGCAAAAGTGATTCCGTCACATCAACGCACTCTAGAGCAACACTGTTGAGGAGGGAGAAGGTGGTGGAGGAGTAGGTAGGAGGAGGTGGTGGAGGAGGAGGAGGTGGAGGAGGAGGAGGAATAGGTAGGAGGAGGAGGAGGTGGTGTTGGTGGTGGTGGTGGTGGTGGAGGAGGAGGAGGAGGTA
>BOPN01000341.1:415198-417698 GCA_017312705.2 Penaeus japonicus
TCACTCCTACTCCCACTCTATGTCACACTCCCACTCCCTCTCCCACTCCCACTCCCTCTCCTACTTCTACTTCTACTCCCACTCCCACTCTCACTCCCACTCTGTCACACTCCCACTCCCTCTCCCACTCCCACTCCCACTCCTTCTCCCTCACACACACACCCTTAAACAAAATGCCCTTAAACAAGACCCAATCATCCACTCACCGAATTTCTACCTTACAGACGAGCATTAGAACACCGGGGTTTAAACTTCGCAAAATTCATCAAGTTTCGGTCAAACTAGGCAAGATTCAACAACTTTCGGTCAGATTAGGCAAGATTCGTCAACTTTCGGTCAGATTAGGCAAGATTCAACAACTTTCGGTCAGATTAGGCAAGATTCACCAATTTTCGCTCAAATTAAGCAAGATTCACCAATTTTCGCTCAAATTAAGCAAGATTCACCAATTTTCGCTCAAATTAAGCAAGATTCACCAATTTTCGCTCAAATTAAGCAAGATTCAACAACTTTCGCTCAAATTAGGTAAGAATCCCCAAGTATTATTCAAACTGGGCAAGATTCACTAAGTAACGCTCAAACTAGGCAAGTTTCTCCAAGTTTCACGCTAAGTTGAGTATGATAGCAAGGCAGAACTGCTCTCGTTGTAAGTTACTGGAATCTGTTGAAAGCAAGACAACCGTGCATCGAGGTAGAGTTTTCGTAAAATAAAGAGGTTGTTATATTGTTGTTGTAATTGTGTTGAAATTGTTGCAGGTTTTGGTGTAGTTACGGTTATGTTGTTATAAATAAATATATATTTTTTTTTTCTTTTCTTTTCTTCTGTTTTTTTTTTTTTTTTTTTTTTTTGGTGGTGGTGGAGACGTCATTTTCATTGTTGTTTGTTTTTGTTTGTTGATGTTCTTGTTTTGGTGGTGTTTTGTTAAATGTTATTTTTTTGTTGTTTTTCTTGTTTTTATTTATTCTTGTGTTCCTGTTCTTATTTTTGTCTTATTCTTTTTGAAAGTGCTGTTCTTCTCTTATTGTTGTTGCTCCTGTTTCTGTTTTTGTTTTTTTTGTTATAGTCCATATTCATAATCATACCCATATCCCTGATGTTTTTTCTTCTTGTCTTCAAAATCAAAATTTTCCATCTAATCTTATGCTATATCTCAAAATTCCGTGTTTTTTTCTCTCTCAACTATATATTTCTGTCTTTTTTCTCTTTTTTTTCTTTTTTAAACAACAAAAAGAAAACCTGACATCACAAATCAAAGGCCGTTTGAACTGTCAGAATAAATCAAATCCTGGAACCAGAAATATCTGCATACAAATACATTCTTTCTTCTTTTTTTTTCTTTTTTTTTTTTTTGTAAGGTTGTCAATCTCGAGTTATTGATGTGACGTCATCGGGAGAGGGGAGACGTTCTCTTTTTAAAAAAATAGACTGAGTGGCAACTGACGTCTCAGGGTTTTGAGATTGAGAAACAATGTGTGTGTGTGTGTGTGTGTTTATCTATCTATCTATATATACATATATATATACACATATATATATACATACATATATACATATATATATATATATATATATATATATATATATATATATATATATATATATATGTATATATATATATATATATATATATATATATATATATATATATATATATATATATATATATATATATATATATATCATACACACACACACACACACACACACACACATATATATATATATATATATATATATATATATATATATATATATATATATATATATATATATATATATATATATATATATATATATATATATATATACATGTGTGTATATATGTATATATATATATATATATATATATATATATATATATATATATATATATATATATATATATATATATATATATATATATATATATATATATATATATTTTTATATATATATATATATATATATATATATATATATATATATATATATATATATATATATATACATATATACATAGAGTTAAAGAGACAAACAAAAGAACACAGCTTAAACCCAAAGCTAGCTTCAACACAACCCCACTGCACAGAACCTCCCCCTTGCCCTTACCCCTTCTCCTTTTCCTTCCCTTCCCCTTCCCCCCTTCCCCTTCCCCTTCCCCTTCCCCTCTCCCCCTTCCCCTCTCCCCCTTCCCCTTCTCCCCCTTCCCCTCTCTTCCCCCTTCCCCTTCCCCTTCCCCTTCCCTTCCCCTTCTCCTTCCCCTTCCCCTTCCCTTCCCCCTCCCCTTCCCCTTCCCCCTTCCCCTTCCCCTCCCCCCTTCCCCTTCCCCTTCCCCCTCTCCCCCTTCCCCCCTCCCCCTTCCCCTCTCCCCCTTCCCCTTCCCCTTCCCCCTCCCCCTCCCCTTCCCCTTCCCCTTCCCCTTCCCCCTCCCCTTCCCCTTCCCCTTCCCCTTCCCCTTCCCCTTCCCCTTCTCCTTCCCCTTCCCCTTCCCCTCCCCCTCCCTTCCCCTTCCCCCTCCCC
>BOPN01000341.1:422698-423828 GCA_017312705.2 Penaeus japonicus
GCGAAAGAGAGGATTAAGAGGAGAAGAATGGGAGAGATAGAAAGAGGGAGAAGACGAAGAGGGCTAAGAGCAAGAGAATGAGAGAGATAGATGGAGGAATGAGAGAGTGGCGGTTAAAATGAGGAGAACGGGAGAGATAGAGAGAGGAAAGAGAGGGAGACGGTTAAAATGAAGAGAATGGGAGAGATAGAGAGAGGAAGGAGAGGGAGACGGTTAAAATAAAAAGAATGGAAGAGATAGGAAGACAGGAAATAGAGGGATGCGGATAAAATGAAGAGAATGGGAGAGATAGAGGGAGGAAAAAGAGGGAGACGGTTAAAAGAAGAAGAATGGGAGAGGTATAGAGAGGAAAGAGAGGTATGCGGTTAAAAGGAGAAGAATGGGAGAGACAGAGAGAGGAAAGAGAGGGAGGTGGTTAAAAGGAGAAGAATGGGAGAGATAGATGGAGGAATGAGAGGGAGGCGGTTAAAATGAGGAGAATGGGAGAGATAGAGAGAGGAAAGAGAGGGAGGCGGTTAAAAGGAGAAGAATGGGAGAAATAGAGAGAGGAAAGAGAGGGAGGCGGTTAAAAGGAGAAGAATGGGAGAGATAGAGAGAGGAAAGAGAGGGAGGCGGTTAAAAGGAGAAGAATGGGAGAAACAGAGAGAGGAAAGACAGGGAGGCGGATAAAAGGAGAAGAATGGGAGAGATAGGGAGAGGGTTAAGAGTGCCATGCCAGAGCCTCAGGTTATTACTGGTCCCTGAAGATATTAATGATGCCTCGAGGTAATATGCCTGGCCAACATGGCACACCGAGAGGGGACCGGATAGGGGATAGGGGGAGGGGATAGGGATAGGGGGAAGGGGAAGGGAGGGGAAGGCATGTGTAAGCAGATGAGGGGAAGGGAATACACGATTGGTGTGTGTGGGGGGGGGGGGAGGGAGGGCATGAGGTTTGGAGAAGGGGGGAGGGGGGGTATGAGATGAGGTTGGTGGGGGTAGGGGGTAGGGGAGTAGGGGATGTTATTAGGTCAATTCCGCGACCTGATTAGCGAGCCACGATGTTCATTATTCAAGCTTATGAGAAATGCTCTTGTCAACCTTTGATTATTGGTTGAATGTTATGAACAAAAACAATAAACAATAAACTC
>BOPN01000341.1:437652-440152 GCA_017312705.2 Penaeus japonicus
TTCGAAGTTCGATATTTCTAATCCAGTCTTGTCTTTTTCTTTCTCTCTCTCTCTCTCTCTCTCTCTCTCTCTCTCTCTCTCTCTCTCTCTCTCCTCCTCCTCTCTCTCCTCCTCTCTCTCTCTCTCTCTCTCTCTCTCTCTCTCTCTCTTTCTCTTCTCTTCTCTCTCTCTCTTCTCTCTCTCTCTCACTCTCATTTATTTCACTCATTCAATCACTCTCTCTCACTCTTCCTCTTCCTCTCCTTTTCCCTCTCTTTCTTCACCCTCTTCCACTTCATATCATCCTCCTTCCCTTTCCTCCTCTCCTCTCCCTCCCCTCCTCTCCCTCTCCCTCCCTCCCTCTCCCTCCCCCTCTCCCTCTCCCTCCCTCCCTCCCTCTCTCCCTCTCCCTCTCCCTCTCCCTCTCCCTCTCCCTCTCCCTGTCCCTCTCCCTGTCCCACTCCCTCCTCACTCACTCCTCACTCTCCCTCTCCCTCTCCCTCTCCCTCTTCCTCTTCTTCCTTCTCCCTCTCCCTCTCTCTTCTTTTCCTCTTTTTCAATTCTCTTCCACTTCATTCTCCTCCCTTTCCTTCCTTTCCTTTCCCTCTCCCTCTCTCCCTCCCTCTCTCCCTCCCTCCCTCTCCTCTCCTCCCTCCCTCCCTCTCCTCCCTCTCCCTCTCCCTCTCCCTCTCTCTCTCCCTCTCCCTCTCCCTCTCCCTCTCCCTCTCCCTCTCCCTCTCCCTCTCCCTCTCCCTCTCCCTCTCCCTCTCCCTCTCCCTCTCCACTTCCTCCTTCAACCAAAAAATAAATAAATGGATAAAATGTTTCCATATCTTTTAAACTCCTTCCGAAAAAATCCTTACAAAAGCCTTAAATGTGTCCCCCGCTTCCGTGTGGGCGTGCGGGCGTGCGAGCGGGAATGCGGGCGTGTGGGTCATTGGGAAAAGAGAGAAAAATCTATACACTTATTGTCTGATTTGTCGATATTTTTGATATATGGAAGTTATTTGTGTGAGTGTGTGTATTTTTTTGTGTTCGTTTTGCTATTGTGTGTGTGTGTGTGTGTATGTGTGTGTGTGTGTGTGTGTGTGTGTGTGTGTGTGTGTGTGTGTGTGTGTGTGTGTGTGTGTGTGAGTGTGTGTGTGTGTGTGTGTGTGTGTGTGTGTGTGTGTGTGTGTGTGTGCACACATTACGTACAAACAGAAAAAAGAAAGAAAAACAAAGTAGATAAAGTAATAACAAAACAATTTAACTAACCAACAAACTAACCCTATAATAAACAAACAATAATGATAATTAAACACCCGGAAATAACAAGCCCCAAAGACTGCTATCAATTTCCCGCCATTCCGAGGAAGAAACCCTCGGAGCGCCAACTTTCCCGCCCAATTATAGAAAACGGAGGCGAAAAAAAAAGAAAATCACTTTCAAAGGAAAAAAATGAATTTACTTTTATTTTTTTTATCTTTTTTTTCTTTGGCTGAGTGCCTCTTCTCTATTTTTCCTCTATCTCTATTCTTTCTCTCTTTTTCTCTTCAATCGTTTTTCCTCTTCCTCTTTCTCTTCCTCTTCTTTTCCTTCTCCAGCTCCAACACCCACTCCTTACCTCCACTCCCACTCCCCTTACCTTTCCTTCTCCCTCTTTCTCTTTCGTCACCCCTTTCTCTTCCTCTCCCTCTCCCCCTCGCCCTCTCCCTCTCCATCTTCCTCCTTCCCTGCCCCCCTCTCCCTCTGCTTTACCTCCTCACTCCCTATATATATATTTTTTTTTTCCTTTCCCTTTCCCTCTCCCTCTCCCTCTCCCTCTCCCTCTCCCTCTCCCTCTCCCTCTCCCTCCCTCCCTCTCCCTCTCCCTCTCCCTCTCCCTCCCTCCCTCTCCCTCCCTCCCTCTCCCTATCCCTATCCCTTTCCCTCCTCCCTTCCCCCTCCCTCTCCCTCTCCCTCTCCCTCTCCCTCTCCCTCTTCCTCTCTCCTTCTCCATCTCCCTCTCCTTCTACCTCTCCTTCTCCCTCTCCCTCTCCCTCTCTCTCTCTCCCTATCCTTCTCTCTCTCCTTCTCCCTCTCATCCTCCCTCTCCCTCTCCCTCTCCCTCTCCCTCTCTGCCTCTGCACTTCCCCCTTCCATCCTCGGGCCTCCTCCCCTCTCCCCTCTTCTTGTGTCACCTAAGGCTTTCCCCCCTACTTCCCTCATCCCCACTTCCCCTTCTTCTTTTCCCCCATCTCTTCATCATTCTTCCCCCTCCCTCAATTTCCCCTCAGTCTTGGCTCATACCCCCCCCCCCCATACACACAATTCCCCTTTCCCCAAGCCCCTTCCCCTATCCATTCTCCCTCCCCATCACCCCTCCCCTTGTCTCACCTACCTGCCCCCCTTTTTTCCCCATCCTCCCCACTACCTCTTGTCCTCTTCCACTTCATTCCCCTCCCCTCCCTTCTTCCTTCATCCTTATTCAACCTCCTTCTTCGCCCTTTGTCTTTTTAACTTCTGGCTGTCTCCTCCTCCCCCCCCCTCCCAGTCACAC
>BOPN01000341.1:442652-455152 GCA_017312705.2 Penaeus japonicus
ATGGAAAGAAAGAAAGAAGGGGAAGGATGGAGGGATGCAGAAGAGAGAGAGATAGACGAGGAAGATTGAGGGAAGGGAGACGTGGAGGAGGAGGAGGAGGTGGAGGGAGGGACGAAGGAGAAATGTGGTGGAGGAGGAAGAGGAGGGAAGGAGGAGGCTAAGATGTGGTGGATGAAGGACAGGGAAGGAGGAGGGATGTGGAAGGAAGAAAAAAGGGTGTGACACGGAAGAATGAGGAGATGAATAGGAAAGAAAGGAGGAAGAAGAGGAGAACGAGTAGAATCGTGAATAACAAAAAATGAAAATGAAACGAAATAGTAAAAAAAAAACAAGAAACACGATACTACAAAAGAAAAGAGAAACCTGAAGAAGAAAAAATCTCGAAAAAGTATTATAAAAAAAAAGGAAAACTGACATACCTATCTTTAATATCCGGCGTTCCAAGGCAGAGACAAGAAGAGAGAGAGAGAAAGAGAGAGAGAGAGAGAGAGAGAGAGAGAGAGAGAGAGAGAGAGAGAGAGAGAGAGAGAGAGAGAGAGAGAGAGAGAGAGAGAGAGAGAGAGAGAGAGAGAGAGAGAGAGAGAGAGAGAGAGAGAGAGAGAGAGAGAGAGAGAGAGAGAGAGAGGAGGAATAAGGGAAGAATTAAAGAGAGAGAGAAAAAAAACAGAATAGAGGAAAGCGAAAGACCACAGATGGCCAGAAGGGTGCCAGATGTATATCAGAAAGTGCGATGAAAAAAGGAAGAGATAGAGGCGAAGAGAAAGATAGAGTGAAGATAGAGAAAGATTGAGAGAGAAAACGCAGGGTAAGAGAGGAGTAAAGAAGGATAGAGAAAGGAGAAAGTTAGAATGAAAATAAAGAAAGATTGAGAGATAAAACCGAGAAAGAGAGAGAGACAGAGACAGAGAGAGAGAGAGAGAGAGAGAGGAGAGAGAGAGAGAGAGAGAGAGAGAGAGAGAGAGAGAGAGAGAGAGAGAGAGAGAGAGAGAGAGAGAGAAAAGATAGACAGAGATAAGATAGAGATAAGAAAGATAGAGATAATATAGAGATAGATAGAGATAAGACAGAAAGATAGAGATAAGACAGAAAGATAGAGATAAGACAAAGGGGAAAGATAGAGCAAGGAGAGTGAGAGAGAGAGAGAGAGAGATAGAAAATAGAAAAAAAAAATAAAGTGAGAAAATGGAGAAAGAAATAAAGGCTGAAACGGAGACAGAGTGGTAAAGTACGAAAGAGGAAAAAATTAAAGATGGATAGAGAGCGAGATGATCGGGAGGATATAGATAAAAAAGATGCTTCTTGAGGTTATACCGCGGTGGAGGAAAAAGAGAGGAAGGGCAAGAGAGCGAGCGAGATGGAGAGAGAGAGAGAAAAGAGAGAGAGAGAGAGAGAGAGAAAGAGAGAGAGAGGGAGAGAGAAAAGAGAGAGAGAGAGAGAGAGAGAGAGAGAGAGAGAGAGAGAGAGAGAGAGAGAGAGAGAGAGAGAGAGAGAGAGAGAGGAAGGGAGGGAGATGGAGAAGGAGAAAGGGAAAGGAGGAAGAGGGAGGCAAGGAGGAAGAAAGGGAGAGAGAAAAAAAGTAAGAGAGAGAGAGAGAAAGAGAAAGTAAGAGAGAGAAAAACAAAAGAAAAACAAAAAGGCAACCAACCATAAAAAAACACAAACAACCTTAACCATATTCATTAAAAAAAAAGTCAGTCGTGGAGAAAAAGAATAAACCTGGAGAGAAGCCAGACGAAGAAAATAGACATCTTGAAGCCTATTGGAAAAAAGAGGTTCTTGGATTCACGAAAAAATAAAGAAAATGAGAAAGACGCAATAGATAAGGAGGGTTACTGTTTGATTATACGTGTTTGTAGAGATAGATGGATGGGTGGGTGGATGGATGGGTGGGTGGGTGGGTGGGTGGGTGGGTGGGTGGGTGGGTGGGTGGGTGGGTGGGTGGTTTTGGGTGGATGGGTGGGTTGGTTGGTGAGAGAGAGAGAGATGGGTGGGTGGGTGGGTGGGATGATGGACGGGTGGGTGGATGGATGGATGGATGGATGAGAGAGAGAGAGATGGGTGGGTGGGTGGGTGGGATGATGGACGGGTGGGTGGATGGATGGATGGATGGATGAGAGAGAGAGAGATGGGTGGGTGGGTGGGTGGGATGATGGACGGGTGGGTGGATGGATGGATGGATGGATGAGAGAGAGAGAGATGGGTGGGTGGGTGGGATGATGGACGGGTGGGTGGATGGATGGATGGATGAGAGAGAGAGAGATGGGTGGGTGGGTGGGTGGGGTTTTGGGTGGGTGGGTGGGTGGGTGGGTGGATGGATGGATGAATGATAGATTGGTAGATGTATAAATAGACTCTTGCTCTTACTCGTAGTCTTTCACTCTTTCTCTCCTTTGTCTCTTCCCCTCTTCCCCTCTTCCCCTCTTCCCCTCTTCCCCTCTTCCCCTCTTCCCCTCTTCCTCTCTACCTCTTCCCCCGTTCCATTTCTAATCAAACGTTAGCCTTACGAAGGTACATATAGATGAACGTAACACCCTCCTTATCTGAAACTTGTTGGCACCAATATCCGGCCTTGGTGCCAATGGGGCTTCATCGCCAGATGGTCTACGGACAGATGGTTCAAGGTATCTTCGGTCACCAGCTGTGTTTAACGAGTCGATGTATCCAGGTGGTTGGTCGGGGTATGAGAATGATTATAGGAAGAAAAAGTTTTTTATTTGTGTGTGTGTCGGTGTGTGTGTGGATGTGTGTGTGTGTATGTGTGTGTGTGTATGTTTGTGTGTGTGTGTGTGTGTGTGTGTGTACATGTGTGCGTGTGTGTTTGTGTGTGTGTGTGTGTGTGTGTGTGTACATGGGTGTGTGTGTGTGTGTGAATATACCTTCGAATTAGTATTCTTAAACGAGCATACATACTGAAAACAAAACAACGAAGAAAAACACACTAAAACACACAAATATACCTAGGGCCTTCTCGCTTTTCTGTATCACCAGGGCATAATACATAGACCTTCGGTATATGCGTGTGTCTTCCTGTATTTCCTTTCGTTATTTTTGTTTCTAATTTGTTCAGCATGAATCCTTCACGTGTACATAGGCATACCCAACATCCTTCATAAACATGTATATAGAAACATGCTTTTATACACACACACACATGAACCCACGCATGTAAGTATGTAAATAACACCAGCACATGTATGCCAAATTTTTATTCGTGTACACAGGTGCGAGAGCAAGCCCTGTTTATACACTCCATATTACGTGTCGCCCCCCTCCCCCCCAAAAAAAAAAACAAAAAAACTTCCGGCCAACCCTCGTTAAAAAAAAAAGAACCTTCCCCAAAGTCTTAAGAGTATTATCGGAAACAGCTAGAATTAATGGAGTTAAACCCTTCAGAATACTCTCCCAGAACTAACTGTAAATAAGGTTTGGAGAAAGAATGCTATAGAGGAGGCGCTTGCAGGTGTGGTGGGATATTTGAGGGGAAACTTTGATTCTTTGATCAGTTAATTAGTTTAAATTAGTTGGTGTTAGGTCTATAAAAATGTAGGAAAATAAAAGGAGTAAGCTTATACAGACACAGGAAGATGTATAAATGAAACTGATGAACACACATACACACACATACAAAAATAATAATAATAGTAATAAATAGATAAAAGAAAAAATAACAAACAAATAAACAAGCGAACCCAACAAAAAACAAACACACATACACTCACACAAAGTAACACTTGCTAATAAACCCACACAAACAGACGACCACACCTACAAAAACACCCACAAACAACACAATCAAGGAAGCGAACATCTACAAAAAAAAAATAATAATAATAATAATAATAATAATAATAACCACACCCACCCACGCAAAAACAAGCAAACGAACATCCACACAAACAGACAACCACACCAACAAAAACAGATACACATAAACACCCACACAACCCCCCATCCCCCACCCCCCCCCCCCCACCCACACACACACGATATACTCAGGATGTCTCGAGGCCAAATATACTACCCAGAAAGGACTCCTGAGTGTTCAAGGAGGATGTCTTGAGAAGTAATAAAACCCGGAGGAAAGGAAGACTCGGCGGTGAGAGGGAGGAGGGAGGAGGGTAAAAGGAGGAGGAAGGAGGGAGGAAGGAGGGACTCGGCGGTGAGAGGGAGGAGGGAGGGGAGGGTAAAGGAGGAGGAAGGAGGAGGAAAAGGAAGACTCGGCGGTGAGAGGGAGGAGGGAGGAGGGTAAAAGGAGGAGGAAGGAAGGAGGAAGAGACTCGGCGGTAGGAGGGAGGAGGAGGAGGGTAAGGGAGGAGGAAGGAGGGAGGAAAGGAAGACTCGGCGGTGAGAGGGAGGAGGGAGGAGGGTAAGGAGGGAGGAAGGAGGGAGGAAAGGAAGACTCGGCGGTGAGAGGGAGGAGGGAGGAGGGTAAAAGGAGGAGGAAGGAGGGAGGAAAGGAGGGACTCGGCGGTGAGAGGGAGGAGGAGGAGGAGTAAAAGGAGGAGGAAGGAGGGAGAGAAAAGGGAAGACTCGGCGGTGAGGAGGGAGGAGGGGAGGAGGGTAAAAGGAGGAGGAAGGAGGGAGGAAAGGAAGACTCGGCGGTGGGGAGGGAGGAGGGAGGAGGGTAAAGGAGGAGGAAGGAGGGAGGGAAAGGAGGAGCTCGGCGGTGAGAGGGAGGGGAGGGAGGGGAGGGGTAAGAAAGGAGGAGGAAGGAGGGGGAGGGGAAAGGAAGACTCGGCGGTGAGGAGGGAGGAGGGAGGAGGGTAAGGAGGGGAAGGAGGGAAGGAAGGCTCGGCGGTGAGGAGGAGGAGGGGTAGAAGGAGGAGGAAGGGAGGAGGAAGAGCTCGGCGGTGAGAGGGAGGAGGGAGGAGGGTAAAAGGAGGAGGAAGGAGGAGGGAAAGGAAGACTCGGCGGTGAGAGGGAGGAGGGAGGAAGGAGGAGGAAGGAGGGAGGAAAGGAAGACTCGGCGGTGAGAGGGAGGAGGGAGGAGGGTAAAAGGAGGAGGAAGGAGGGAGGAAAGGAAGACTCGGCGGTGAGAGGGAGGAGGGAGGAGGAAGGAGGAGGAAGGAGGGAGGAAGGAAGACTCGGCGGTGAGAGGGAGGGGAGGGAGGAGGTAAAGGAGGGGAGGAAGGAGGGAGGAAAGGAAGACTCGGCGGTGAGAGGGGGAGGGGAGGGAGGAGGGTAAGGAGGAGGAAGGAGGAGGAAAGGAAGACTCGGCTTGGTGAGAGGAGGAGGAGGGAGGAGGTAAAGGAGGAAGGGAGGAAGGAGGAGGAAAAGGAGAAGACTCGGCGGTGAGAGGAGGAGGAGGGTAAAAGGAGGAGGAAGGAGGGAGGAAAGGAAGACTCGGCGGTGAGAGGGAGGAGGGAGGAGGGTAAAAGGAGGAGGAAGGAGGAGGAAGGAAGACTCGGCAGTGAGGGAGGGAGGAGGGTAAGGAGGGAGGAAGGGAGGAGAAAAGGAAGACTCGGCGGTGAGAGGGAGGAGGGAGGAGGGTAAAAGGAGGAGGAAGGAGGGAGGAAAGGGAGGAGCTCGGCGTGAGGAGGGAGGGAGGGAGGAGGGTAAGGGAGGGGAGGAAGGAGGGAGAGGCTCGGCGGTGAGAGGGAGGAGGGGGAGGAGGGTAAAGGGAGGAGGAAGGAGGGAGGGAAAGGAAGACTCGGCGGTGGCGGAGGGAGGAGGGGAGGAGGGTAGGGAGGGGAGGAGGAGGGGAGGAAGGAGAGGAGCTCGGCGGTGAGAGGGAGGAGGGAGGAGGGTAAAAGGAGGAGGAAGGAGGGAGGAAAGGAAGACTCGGCGGTGAGAGGGAGGAGGAGGAGGGTGAAGGAGGAGGAAGGAGGGAGGGGAGAGGAAGACTCGGCGGTGAGGGAGGAGGGAGGAGGGTAAAGGAGGAGGAAGGAGGGAGGAAAAGGAAGGCTCGGCGGTGAGAGGGAGGAGGAGGAGGGTAAAAGGAGGAGGAAGGAGGAGGAAGAGAAGACTCGGCGGTGAGAGGGGAGGAGGGGAGGGGGGTAAAAGGGAGGAGGAAGGGAGGAAGACTCGGCGGTGAGAGGGAGGAGGAGGAGGGTAAGGGGAGGAGGAAGGAGGGAGGGGAAAGGGAACGGCGGTGAGAGGGAGGAGGGGAGGAGAGGTAAGAAAGAGGAGGAGGAAGGAGGGAGGAAAGGAAGACTCGGCGGTGAGAGGGAGGAGGGGAGGAGAGGGTAAAAGGAGGAGGAAGAGGGGGAGGAGAAAGGGAGAAGACTCGGCGGTGAAGGGAGGAGGAGGAGGAGGGTAAAAGGAGAGGAAGGAGGAGGAAAGGAGACTCGGCGGTGAGGAGGGAGGAGGAGGAGGGTAAAAGGAGGAGGAAGGAGGGAGAGAAGGAAGACTCGGCGGTGAGGAGGAGGAGGGAGGAGGGTAAAAGGAGGGGAGGAAGGAGGGAGGGAAAGGAAGAGACTCTGGCGGTGAGAGGAGGAGGGAGGAGGAGGGTAAGGGAGGAGGAAGGAGGGGAGGAAGGAAGACTCGGCGGTGAGAGGGAGGAGGGGGAGGGAGAGGGTAGAAAGGAGGAGGAAGGAGGGAAAGGAAGACTCGGCGGTGAGGAGGGAGGAGAGGGAGGAGGGTAAAGGGAGGAGGAAGGAGGAGGGAAAGGAAGACTCGGCGGTGAGGAGGGAGGGAGGGTAGGGAGGGGAGGAAGGAGG
The DNA here is from genome assembly GCA_017312705.2 of Penaeus japonicus. NCBI lineage: Eukaryota > Metazoa > Arthropoda > Malacostraca > Decapoda > Penaeidae > Penaeus > Penaeus japonicus. The sequence goes on from BOPN01000341.1 coordinate 449,312, forward strand.
GAGGAAAGGAAGACTCGGCGGTAGGAGGGAGGGGAGGGAGGGAGGGTAAAGGAGGAGAGGGAAGGAGGGAGGAAAGGAAGACTCGGCGGTGAGAGGGAGGAGGGAGGAGGGTAAAAGGAGGGAGGAGGAGGAAGGAGGGAGGGAAAGGAAGACTCGGCGGTAGGGAGAGGAGGAGGAGGGGAGGGTAAAGGAGGAGGGGAAGGAGGGAGGAAAGGAAGACTCAGCGGTGAGAGGGAGGAGGAGGGAGGAGGGTAAAGGGAGGAGGAAGGAGGGAGGAAGGAGGCTCGGCGGTGAGGAGGGAGGAGGAGGAGGAGAAGGAGGAGGAAGGAGGGAGGAAAGGAAGACTCGGCGGTGAGAGGGAGGAGGGAGGAGGGTAAAAGGAGGGAGGAAGGGAGAGGAAAGGAAGACTCGGCGGTGAGAGGGAGGAGGGAGGGTAAGGAGGAAGGAGGGGAGGAAGAAGACTCGGCGGTGAGAGGGAGGAGGAGGGGAGGAGGGAGCAAAAGGAGGAGGAAGGAGGGAGGAAAGGAAGACTCGGCGGTGAGAGGGAGGAGGGAGGAGGGTAAAAGGAGGAGGAAGGAGGGAGGAAAGGAAGACTCGGCGGTGAGAGGGAGGAGGAGGTAAGGAGGAGGAAGGAGGGAGGAAAGGAAGACTCGGCGGTGAGAGGGAGGAGGGGAGGAGGGTTAAGGGGAGGAGAAGGAGGAGGAAAGGAAGACTCGGCGGTGAGAGGGAGGAGGGAGGGGAGGGTAAAGGAGGAGGAAGGAGGAGGGAAAGGAGAGACTCGGCGGTGAGAGGAGGAGGAGAGGAGTAGAAAGGAGGAGGAAGGAGGGAGGAAAGGAAGACTCGGCGGTGAGAGGGAGGAGGGAGGAGGGTAAAAGGAGGAGGAGGAGGAGGAAAGGAAGACTCGGCGGTGAGAGGAGGAGGGAGGAGGAGGGTAAAGGAGGGAGGGAAGGAGGGGAGGAAAAGGAGACTCGGCGGTGAGAGGGAGGGGAGGAGGGTAAAAGGAGGAGGAAGGAGGAGGGGAAAGGAAGACTCGGCGGTGGCAGGAGGGAGGGGAGGGAGGAGGGTAAAAGGAGGAGGGGAAGGAGGGAGGAAGGGAGAAGACTCCCGGCGGTGAGAGGGAGGAGGGAGGAGGGTAAAAGGAGAGAGGGAGGAAAGGAAGACTCGGCGGTGAGAGGGAGGAGGGAGGGGAGGTAAAGGAGGAGGAAGGAGGAGGGAAAGGAAGACTCGGCGGTGAGGAGAGGGAGGAGGAGGAGAGGGTAAAGGAGGAGGGGAAGGAGGGAGAGAAGGAAGACTCGGCGGTGAGAGGAGGAGGGAGGAGGGTAAGGGAGGAAGGAGGGAGGGAAGGAAGACTCGGCGGTGAGGAGGAGGAGGAGGGTAAAGGGAGGAGGAAGGAGGGAGAGGAGGCTCGGCAGTGAGAGGGAGGGAGGAGGGTAAGGGAGGAGGAAGGGAGGGAGGGGAAAGGAAGACTCGGCGGTGAGAGGGAGGAGGGAGGAGGGTAAAGGAGGAGAAGGAGGAGGAAAGGAGAGGAGCTCGGCGGTGAGAGGGGGAGGAGGAGGAGGGTAAAAGGAGGGAGGAGGAAGGAGGGGGAGGGAAAGGAAGACTCGGCGGTGAGAGGGAGGAGGGAGGAGGGAGGGGAGGGTAAAGGAGGAGGAAGGAGGGAGGAAAGGAAGACTCGGCGGTGAGAGGGAGGAGGGAGGAGGGTAAAAGGAGGAGGAAGGAGGGAGGAAAGGAAGACTCGGCGGTGAGAGGGAGGAGGGAGGAGGAGGTAAAGGAGGAGGAAGGAGGAGGAAGAGGCTCGGCGGTGAGAGGGAGGAGGAGGGAGGGGTAAAGGGAGGAGGAAGGAGGGAGGGAAAAGAAGGGAAGACTCGGCGGTGAGGAGAAGAGGGAGGAGGTAAAGGAGGAGGAAGGGGGAGGGGAGGAAAGGAAGACTCGGCGGTGAGAGGGAGGAGGGAGGAGGGTAAAAGGAGGAGGAAGGAGGGAGGAAAGGAAGACTCGGCGGTGAGAGGGAGGAGGGAGGAGGGTAAAAGGAGGAGGAAGGAGGGAGGAAAGGAAGACTCGGCGGTGAGAGGGAGGAGGGAGGAGGGTAGAAAGGAGGGAGGAAGGAGGGGGAGGAAAGGAGGAGCTCGGCGGTGAGAGGGAGGAGGGTAAAGGAGGAGGAAGGAGGGAGAAGAGACTCGGCGGTGGGGGAGGAGGAGGAGGGTAAAAGGAGGAGGAAGGAGGGAGGAAAGGAGACTCAGCGTTTGGAGAGGGAGGAGGGTAAAAGGAGGAGGAAGGAGGGAGGAAGGAAGACTCGGCAGTGAGAGGAGGAGGGAGGAGGGTAAAGGAGGAGGAGGAAGGAGGAGGGAAAGGAGAGACTCTCGGCGGTGAGAGGGAGGGGAGGGAGGAGGTAAAAGGAGGAGGAAGGAGGGAGGAAAGGAAGACTCGGCGGTGAGAGAGGAGAGGGAGGAGGGTAAAGGAGGAGGAAGGAGGAAAGAGAAGACTCGGCGGTGAGAGGGAGGAGGGAGGTAAAGGAGGAGGAAGGAGGAGGAAAGGAAGAGACTCGGCGGTGGGAGGGGAGAGGGAGGGTGGGGAGGAGGAAGGAGGGAGAAAGGAGAAGACTCGGCGGTGAGAGGGAGGAGGGAGGAGGGTAAAAGGAGGAGGAAGGAGGGAGGAAAGGAGGAGCTCAGCGGTGAGAGGAGGAGGGAGGAGGGTAGGAGAGGAGGGGAGAGAAGACTCGGCGGTGAGAGGGAGGAGGGAGGAGGGTAAAAGGAGGAGGAAGGAGGGAGGAAAGGAAGACTCGGCGGTGAGAGGGAGGGAGGGGAGGAGGGTAAGGAGGAGGAAGGGAGGGGAGAGAAAGGAAGACTCGGCAGTGAGAGGGGAGGGAGGGGAGGAGGGTAAAAGGAGGAGGAAGGAGGAAAGGAAGACTCGGCGGTGAGGAGGAGGAGGGTAAAGGAGGAGGAAGGAGGGAAGGAAGTAGCGGTGAGGGAGGAGGGGAGGAGGAGGTAGGGAGGAAGGAGGGAGGAAAGGAAGACTCGGCGGTGAGAGGGAGGAGGGAGGAGGGTAAAAGGAGGAGGAAGGAGGGAGGAAAGGGAAGACTCCGGTGAGAGGGAGGGAGGGAGGAGGGTAAGAAAGGAGGGGGAGGAAGGAGGGAGGAAAGGAAGACTCGGCGGTGAGAGGGAGGAGGGAGGAGGGTAAAAGGAGGAGGAAGGAGGGAGGAAAGGAAGACTCGGCGGTGAGAGGGAGGAGGGAGGAGGGTAAAAGGAGGAGGAAGGAGGGAGGAAAGGAAGACTCGGCGGTGAGAGGGAGGAGGGAGGAGGGTAAAAGGAGGAGGAAGGAGGGAGGAAAGGAAGACTCGGCGGTGAGAGGGAGGAGGGAGGTAAGGAGGAGGAAGGAGGAGGAAAGGAAGACTCGGCGGTGAGAGGAGGAGGAAAAGGGAAGAGGAGGAGGGAGGAAGAAGGAGGAGGAAGGAGGGAGGAAAGGAAGACTCGGCGGTGAGAGGAGGAGGGGAGGAGGGAGGAGAAGGGAGGAGGAGGAGGGAGGAAAGGAAGGGCTCGACGGTGAGAGGGAGGAGGAGAAGGGAAGAGAGGGAGGAGGAAAGGAGGGAGTGAAAAGGAGGAGGAAGGGAGGAGGGGAAAGGAGAGATACGGCGGTGAGAGGGAGGAGGAGGAAGAAGGAGGATAAAAGGAGGAGGAGGTAAAAGAAAGGAGGAGGGAGGAAGAGAGAAGGAGGGTAAAAAGGAGGGGAGGAGGAAGGAGGGGAGAAAGGAAGACTCGACAGTGAGAGGAGAGGGAGGAGGGAGGGAAGGAGGAGGAAGAGGGAGGGAGGGGAAAGGAAGACTCGGCGGTGAGAGGGAGGAGGGAAGGGGGAGAGAGGGAGGAGGGAGAAGGAAGAGGGAGGAGGGAGGAGGGAGGAGGGAGGGAAGGAGGGAAGGAAGACTCGGCGGTGAGAGGGAGGAGGGAGAGGAGGGAGGAGGGAGGAAGAAGGAGGAGGAAGGAGGGAGGAAAGGAAGACTCGGCGGTGAGAGGGAGGAGGGAGGAGGGAGGAAGAAGGAGGAGGAAGGAGGGAGGAAAGGAAGACTCGGCGGTGAGAGGGAGGAGGGAGGAGGGAAGAGGGAGGAGGGAGAGAGGAGAGGGAGGGGAGGAGAAGGGAGAGGGAGGAGGGAGGAAGGAGGGAGAGACTCGGCGGTGAGAGGGAGGAGGGAGGAGGGAGGAAGGAGGAGGAAGGAGGGAGGAAAGGGAGACTCGACGGTGAGAGGGAGGAGGGAGAAGGGAAGAGGGAGGAGGGAGGAAGAAGGAGGGTAAAAGGAGGAGGAAGGAGGGAGGAAAGGAAGACTCGGCGGTGAGAGGGAGGAGGGAGGAGGGAAGAGGGAGGAGGGAGGAGGGAGGTAAAAGGAGGAGGGAGAGAAGGAGGGTAAAGGAGGAGGAGGGAAGGAGGAAAGGAAGACTCGACGGTGAGAGGAGGAGGGAGGAGGGAGGGGAAGAGGAGGAGGAAGGAGGGGGAGGAGAAAGGAAGACTCGGCGGTGAGGAGGGAGGAGGGAGAAGGAAGGGAGGAGGAGAAGGGAAGAGGGAGGAGGGAGAAGGGAAGAGGGAGGAGGGAGGAAGAAGACTCGACGGTGAGAGGGAGGAGGGGGAGAGAGGAGAGAGGGAGGAGGGAGGAAGAGGAGGAGGGTGAAAAGGAGGAGGAGGAGGAGGGAGAAGAGGAAGAACCGGCGGTGAGAGGGAGGGAGGAGGAAGAAGGAGGATAAAGGAGGAGGGAGGTAAGGAGGAGGGAGGAAGAAGGAGGGTAAAGAAAGGAGGAGGAGGAAGGAGGGAGGGAAAGGAAGACTCGACGGTGAGAGGGAGGAGGGAGGAGGGAGGAAGAAGGAGGAGGAAGGAGGGAGGAAAGGAAGACTCGGCGGTGAGAGGGAGGAGGGAGAGAGAGAGAGAGGGAGGAGGGAGAGGGAGAGAGAGGGAGAGAGGGAGAGGGAAGAGGGAGGAGGGGGAGGGGAAAGGAAGACTCTGACGGTGAGGGGGAGGGAGAGGAAGAGGGAGGGAGGGGGAGGAAGGAAAGGAGGGTAAAGGAGGAGGGAAGGAGGGAGGAAAGGAAGACTCCCGGCGGTGAGAGGGAGGAGGGAGAAGAAGGGAGGATAAAGGAGGAGGTAGGAGGGAGGGAGGAAGAAGGAGAGGGTAGGAGGAGGAGGAAGGAGGGAGGGAAGGAAGACTCGACGGTGAGAGGGAGGAGGAGGAGGAGGGAGGAGAGGAGGAAGGAGGAGGGAAAGGAAGGGAGGAAGGAGGGAGGAAGAAGGAGGGTAAAAGGAGGAGGAAGGAGGGAGGAAAGGAAGACTCGGCGGTGAGAGGGAGGAGGGAGGAAGAAGGAGGATAAAAGGAGGAGGGAGGTAAAAGGAGGAGGGAGGAAGAAGGAGGGTAAAAGGAGGAGGAGGAAGGAGGGAGGAAAGGAAGACTCGACGGTGAGAGGGAGGAGGGAGGAGGGAGGAAGAAGGAGGAGGAAGGAGGGAGGAAAGGAAGACTCGACGGTGAGAGAGAAGAGGGAGGAAGAAGGAGGGTAAAAGGAGGAGGATGATAAAAGGAGGAGGAAGGAGGGAGGAAGAAGGAGGGTAAAAGGAGGAGGAAGGTAAAAGGAGGAGGAAGGAGGGAGGAAAGGAAGACTCGACGGTGAGAGGGAGGAAGAAGAAAGGGGAAGAAGGAGGGAGGGAAGGAAGACTCGACGGTGAGAGAGAAGAGGGAGGAGGGAAGAGGGAGGAGGGAGGAAGAAGGAGGGAGGAAAGGAGGAGGAAGGAGGGAGGAAAGGAAGACTCGACGGTGAGAGGGAGGAAGAAGGAGGGTAAAAGGAGGAGGAAGGAGGGAGGAAAGGAGGAGGAAGGA
>BOPN01000341.1:457652-460152 GCA_017312705.2 Penaeus japonicus
GTCTTCTTTTTACTCTTCTCCTCCTTCTTTCACCTCCACTTCTAGCTCCACCTCCACCTCCACCTCCACCCCCACTTCCAAGAAGAAATAGGCCCCTCCATCCTCCTCCTTCTTCTCGAACCCTAAGACGCTCGAGCCAGACGCACAGGTTAGCCTGCCAGATCAGTTTCCAGGTATTGATCTATTGTATTTGCTATACTTTGATAAACTTCTGGGAATAAAACTTTTGGCACTCTACATTATCTGACGAAGGAGGACGGATCGCTCTGCACTGAGGTTCTTTATCCAACTTCAATATATAACTTCGAGGACTTTAGCGTTCTGGAAAAGTCTGCGGTACAATACCCAGTTTTCACTATATCGGTAAGTCTGCGAGAGTGTGAGGAAATTAGGGAAGAAAGAAAGACCGAGGCAGCTACGATCAACACCACTGTTACCGGAGACGAGAGCTATTTCGGGGTTTCTGTTTTGTTTTCTAATATCTTAAGTTTTCTGTCATATTCTGAAACGATATGTATGAAATGACTTGTTAATATTATATTCTCCCACAAAATATAAACACGCACACACGTGCACGCAAAAGCCCATAAACAAACATACACACATACACAAACAAGCAAACACACACAACGCATATTTATAGGTAGATAGATATATAGATAGACAGATAGAAAAATAAATATAAATACCCCAGCGTCCAGTACAGTGACCCGAGCGACTGGCTTGATAAAAATCTACACGCATCACTCATTTCATTTCGTTTCACATTCGCTTTTTTCTGTAAATGATCAAACTTTCTCTCGTCGAACCCTGCCCTTTAATCATTACTGAAAAGAGGCGTTGGTTCCCGCAGATTTTTCCCGTTTGGAAGTAATATTAACACAAGTGACATTGATGATATTGATGATGATGATAATGATGATGATGATATTGAGGATGATGAGGATGATGATGAGGATGATGATGATGATGATGATGAGGAGGAGGAGGAGGAGGAGGAGGAAGATGAGGATGATGATGATGATGATGAGGAGGAGGAGGAGGAGGAGGAGAATGAGCATGATAAAAATAATGATAATAATAACAATAACAACAACAACAACAACAACAACAAATTGAAAACTAAAAAGGTAGGAAAAGATATTTCAAAAATAAATTTAACTAATTGTGACATGCTCCGAAGCGATTAAATATTCCCGGTTTACAATATCGGTCAACAGAAAACGGTTGAAAAATGCATAGCTCTGTCAGGATTACCAACATGTGTTTGTTTGTTTATTTATATGTAGTTTTATTTGACGCGAATTCACCGGATAATGAAAACTGTCCGGTCCAGGCCGTTCCATGTTGATCTTCACTGTTAAATGAAACTCTGTATAGTAGCTGTTGCATATATGGACCTCCCTCTCTTTCTCTCTTTCTGTTTGTCTATCTATCGATCAATCCAACTGCCTATCTATTGATCTATTTCTCTAATCTGTCTATATCTATTCCTTTCTCTCTTATGTATCTCTTTTATTCTATATCTCTCTTTCTCTCTTCTTTTCAATCTTCTTTTCAATCGACCCCTTTCATTCCTCTCCCTCTCCTTCTTCCTCTCACCTTCGTCTCCCTCTCACTCTCTCCTTCCTTTCACTTTAACATTTATTTTCCTTCCTCTCCTTTCTCTGTCCCTTTCCCTCCCTTTCCTCTCGTTCTATGCTGTCCTTCCATGTTCAATAGAGCTCTGCACAGTAGCTGTTGCATGTATATCTTTCTCTCTCTATTTTTATCTATCCATTTTTCAATATAACTGCTTATTTATCGATCTATCTCTCTTATCTGTTTGTTTCCATAGCTTTTGCTCTTCTATATCTGTTTACGTTTTACTTCTTTCCCTTTCCCTTTCCCTTTTCCTTTACCTTTCCCTTTCCACTTTTCCTTCCTTCCCCTTCCTTCCCTTCCCCTTCCTTCCCTTCCCTTCGCTTCGCCCCTTCCCTTCCCCTTCCCTTCCCTTCCCCTTCCCCTTCCCTTCCCCTTCCCTTCCCTTCCTTCTTTCCCCTTCCCTTCCTTCCCCTTCCCCTTCCCCTTCCCCTTTCCTCCTCCCTTCCCCCCCCTTCTTCCTCTCCCCTTCCCCTTCCCCTTTCCCTTCTATTCCCCTCTATTCCCCTTAATTTCCCTCCTTGCCTCATCCCTCACCTCTCCCTTTCCCCTCGCTTCCCTTCCTTGTCCCTCACGACCCTCCAATCCCTCCTACCCCTCCCTCCCCCCCTCCCCTCCCTCCCCTCCCTCCCTTTCCTTGAATGCCTTCCGCACTGAGTCATCCAGCAAAATAGATCCAGCACATAAGGTGAGGACATTACGTCGAGTTCCGAACACGACACAATACCTGGGCAAGGGACCTGGATCTGCGTGCTGGCATCTTGACAACTAAATATCATCTTTATGGAATATACTTTCTTGGGCCGAGAGTCTATGTGGAGAGAAGTGGAATGGAGAGGGAGAGGGAGAGGGAGAGGGA
>BOPN01000341.1:472652-475152 GCA_017312705.2 Penaeus japonicus
CGACTATAAAAGAGGCACATAATGCAAATTGCAGAATGGCATTAAGTATTTTTCGATTTGTTTTTTCTTAATTTAAAAAAAAAATAGTTTATCTCTGAGAACAAAGAAGACATCAGTTTCAAAAATGAATATAAATGAAATTCCATTTCGGTCACGTGGGTATCTTTATTTTCTTCTTTATATTCGAGGCAAAGAAAAAAAAATTGAATTATATTTTGTCCACTTTCCCTTTATCATCCTGACTCATGTATCGGTTTCCCTTCTAGAATATTCTGCGTCATGACGTCATCGTCTCTTGCCTGTTAAGCCTTCCGCTATATTCAAAATATCTCCGTTTTCTGTGACGGATTTTAATCTTTGCACATTTTTTGCACGGGTAGATTTAAGTGTTCTCGTGTTTATCAATAAACTTTAATCTTCTCATTCTAATCAATAGATTAAATAGATGCTTTGAATTATCATAGGTTTCCTGATCTATCTGAATAATCTCAAATTTCCCAAAATTCATAATATTCCCGTTTACCCTAAAATAACGAAACGTCCCCCATTTTCTTTGATAGCGTAAAGAAAAATACAATCCCGTGTTTATCCTACCCGCAAGAGGCGACAAAATACTACTTAAACGAAATTTCACTCCATGCCCTCCATGAGAACTGATAAATAAAATGTGTTTATTTTACGTTCGCGAAACAAAGAGATTATTGGGATAAAATGCCTGATATTGGATCCCGGGGTTTGCTTCTGACTCCATGCTCGGAGATTTTTCCTTTTGGCGTGCGAGTCCGTAGACTTTTCTTGCATTTTTCGTATTCCTCTCGTTCTTTTTGTGTCTCTCTATTTTGTTCTAGTTTTTTTGTCTGCATGTCTCTCTTCGTATCATATCTTCTATCTATATTATCCAACTTTTGTCCGGATTTTTTTTCTTTTTTTATCCATCTATGCATGTGTCTCTTTGTATCATATCTTCTATCTATGTTATCCAACTTTTATCCGGAATTATTTTTTCTATCCTTCTATGCATGTGTCTCTTCGTATCATATCTTCTATCTATGTTATCCAACTTTTATCCGGACTTATCTTTTCAATCCTACTTTCATATCTTTATTCTCTTCTTCCATAAGTAGAACATTTCCATAAGTAGAGTATTCCTATAAGTGGAATATTCCCATTAGTAGAATATTCCCATAAGTAGAATCCTATGAATATGCAAATCAGGTCACCTTTGATTATAATCTCGTAAGATGGAGTTGAACTTCTGATATAGTTTATGGATGGGGGTGTGGGGGGAAGGAGGGGGGAGGGGAAGGTGTGTGTGTGTGTGTGTGTGTGTGTGTGTGTGTGTGTGTGTGTGTGTGTGTGTGTGTGTGTGTCAGCTATTTTCTAACATAGAGTTTTCCCTTGTAGGCCTATTTCCCTTTTCTTATTGACTCTTTAGCTTATTCTCAACACATTTTTTTTGCTCTCTATGGATATACCTTCACTATCATTTTTTCTCAACATGTCGGTCCTTCGTAGCGTAAAAAAAGTTATATCAATTGATCTCTCTCACTCTATAAAACCTTAATATATTATTCTTGATTGTTCGTATGACAAACCTGATTAAAAGATATATATATATTTTTTTTTTTCAAATCAAACATTAAAATCAAGCTTTGATTATGTACATTTTAGGAACGAATATCAAACCTGATTATTAAAAACAAAAATCTTATTTGTGATTTCTAACGATGCAATATATTACTGTGCAAAAGAGAAAACGAGTTGTTTCATATTTTTTTATTTGTAATTATTTTCATTTCGAAGATGATCAATTAATCTTATTCACTCATTAAAATCAGTTAGATTATTCATCGCGTCAAATCTTTCTCAATAACGAGAAAGTAATCGAATGACATTTATCTTTGTATAAACTTTGAAGAAAAAAAAGAGATATGCAAATTTTGGCTGAAATTATCTCTGGAAAGAATGTTTAAACACTGATTATAATCAGAAATTCTACTTTCATTGTATAATTACGCTAACTCTAATCGAGAATTCGTAATTTTATAAGAAATTACTATGTTAAAGAGGCGCACATATACTCTAACGAATTACAATTTCATAATCATTTTAGAATGATCAAGTTTTCGAAAATTATTCATTTTTTTTCTTAACTTTCACTCAATCTTCTTGTCATCTGCTTCTTTTTTTTTATTTTCTTCTTTTTTTTCTTCTTCTTTTTTATTACGGACATTAGGTTTTGTCTATTAGGATTTCAAAACTTCGGATATTTCGAAAACTTATGATTAATGATCTCTATCTGCATTTCTGGGACTCTTTCCTCTTTCTCTCTCTTTTTTTTTCTCTCTCTCTCTCTGTTACCTTCTCTCTTCCAAATTCTCTTTCTCCCTTTTTTTCTCTCCCTATTTTCTTACTCTCTTTCTCTCTCTTTCTCTTTCTTTCTTTCCTTCTTTCTCTCTCTCTTTCTTTCTCTCTCTCTCTCTCTCTCTCTCTCTCTCTC
>BOPN01000341.1:495152-497652 GCA_017312705.2 Penaeus japonicus
GTTTTCTCTCTCCCCTCCTTCGTCCTCTTCTGTTTTCTCTCTCCCCTCCTTCGTCCTCTTCTGTTTTCTCTCTCCCCTCCTTCGTCCTCTTCTGTTTTCTCTCTCCCCTCCTTCGTCCTCTTCTGTTTTCTCTCTCCCCTCCTTTGTCCTCTTCTGTTTTCTCTCTCCCCTCCTTTGTCCTCTTCTGTTTTCTCTCTCCCCTCCTTCGTCCTCTTCAGTTTTCTCTCTCCCTTCCTTCTCCCTCTTCTGTTTTCTCTCTCCCCTCCTTCTCCCTCTTCTGTTTTCTCTCTCCCTTCCTTCTCCCTCTTCTGTTTTCTCTCTCCCCTCCTTCGTCCTCTTCTGTTTTCTCTCTCCCTTCCTTCGTCCTCTTCTGTTTTCTCTCTCCACCTTCGTCCTCTTCTGTTTTCTCTCTCCCCTCCTTCTCCCTCTTCTGTTTTCTCTCTCCCTTCCTTCTCCCTCTTCTATTTTCTCTCTCCACCTTCGTCCTCTTCTGTTTTCTCTCTCCCCTCCTTTGTCCTCTTCTGTTTTCTCTCTCCCCTCATTCGTCCTCTTCTGTTTTCTCTCTCCCCTCCTTCGTCCTCTTCTGTTTTCTCTCTCCCCTCCTTCGTCCTCTTCTGTTTTCTCTCTCCCCTCCTTCGTCCTCTTCTGTTTTCTCTCTCCCCTCCTTCGTCCTCTTCTGTTTTCTCTCCTCCTCTTCGTCCTCTTCTGTTTTCTCTCTCCCCTCCTTCGTCCTCTTCTGTTTTCTCTCTCCCCTCCTTCGTCCTCTTCTGTTTTCTCTCTCCCCTCCTTTGTCCTCTTCTGTTTTCCTCTCCTCCTTCGTCCTCTTCTGTTTTCTCTCTCCCCTCCTTCGTCCTCTTCTGTTTTCTCTCTCCCCTCCTTCGTCCTCTTCTGTTTTCTCTCTCCCCCTCCTTCTCGTCCTCTTTCTGTTTTCTCTCTCCCCTCCTTCTCCCTCTTCTGTTTTCTCTCTCCCCTCCTTCGTCCTCTTCAGTTTTCTCTCTCTCTCCCCTCCTTCGTCCTTCCTCTCTCTTCTGTTTTTCCTCCTTCTCGTCCCTGGCTTTTCTCTCCCTCCTTCGTCCTCTTCTGTTTTCTCTCCCCTCCTTCTGTCCTCTTCTGTTTTCTCTCTCCCTCCTTCGTCCTCTTCTGTTTTCTCTCCCCTCCTTCTGTCCTCTTCTGTTTTCTCTCTCTCTCCCTCCTTCTGTCCTCTTCGTTTTCTCTCTCCCCTCCTTCTTCTGTCCTCTGCTTTCTCTCCCTCCTTCTGTCCTCTTCTATTTTCTCTTCTCCCCTCCTTCTCCCTTCTGTTTTTCCTCCTTCGTCCTCTTCTGTTTTCTCTCTCCCCTCCTTTGTCCTCTTCTGTTTTCTCTCTCCCTCCTTCTGTCCTCTTCTGTTTTCTCTCCCTCCTTCTCCCTCTTCTGTTTTCTCTCCCTCCTTCGTCCTCTTCTTGTTTTCTCCCTTCGTCCTCTTCTGTTTTCTCTCTCCCCTCCTTCGTCCTCTTCTGTTTTCTCTCTCCCCTCCTTCTCCCTCTTCTGTTTTCTCTCTCCCCTCCTTCGTCCTCTTCTGTTTTCTCTCTCCCCTCCTTTGTCCTCTTCTGTTTTCTCTCTCCCCTCCTTTGTCCTCTTCTGTTTTCTCTCTCCCCTCCTTCTCCCTCTTCTGTTTTCTCTCTCCCCTCCTTCGTCCTCTTCTGTTTTCTCTCTCCCCTCCTTCGTCCTCTTCTGTTTTCTCTTCTCTCCTCCTTCGTCCTCTTCGGTTTTCTCTCTCTCTCCTCCTTCGTCCTCTTCTGCTTTCTCTCTCCCTCCTTTGTCCTCTTCTGTTTTCTCTCTCCCCTCCTTCGTCCTCTTCTGTTTTCTCTCTCCCCTCCTTCGTCCTCTTCTGTTTTCTCTCTCCCCTCCTTCGTCCTCTTCTGTTTTCTCTCTCCCCTCCTTTGTCCTCTTCTGTTTTCTCTCTCCTTCGTCCTCTTCTGTTTTCTCTCTCCCCTCCTTCGTCCTCTTCTGTTTTCTCTCTCCCCTCCTTCGTCCTCTTCTGTTTTCTCTCTCCCCTCCTTTGTCCTCTTCTGTTTTCTCTCTCCCCTCCTTTGTCCTCTTCTGTTTTCTCTCTCCCCTCCTTCGTCCTCTTCTGTTTTCTCTCTCCCCTCCTTCGTCCTCTTCTGTTTTCTCTCTCCCCTCCTTCGTCCTCTTCTGTTTTCTCTCTCCCCTCCTTCTCCCTCTTCTGTTTTCTCTCTCCCCTCCTTCGTCCTCTTCTGTTTTCTCTCTCCCCTCCTTCGTCCTCTTCTGTTTTCTCTCTCTCCCTCCTTTCTGTCCTCTTCTATTTTCTCTCTCCCCTCCTTCGTCCTCTTCTGTTTTCTCTCTCCCCTCCTTTGTCCTCTTCTGTTTTCTCTCTCCCCTCCTTCTCCCTCTTCTGTTTTCTCTCTCCCCTCCTTTGTCCTCTTCTGTTTTCTCTCTCCCCTCCTTCTCCCTCTTCTGTTTTCTCTCTCCCCTCCTTCGTCCTCTTCTGTTTTCTCTCTCCC
>BOPN01000341.1:505152-507652 GCA_017312705.2 Penaeus japonicus
TTTTCTGTCGCTTTTCTGAATCTGTATATTTCTTTTTTTTACTTTTTCTTATTCCTGTTTGTTTTTTTCTTTTTCTTTACTTATTTTTCTTCTTCGTTTCTTGTTCTTTGGTGTTTGACTTGATATTTTTTTCTTGAGAACAATTTGTCTTCGTATTTTTCACCACACTTCTGTTAATCGAAGGACTGGTCTTCTTTTGTGGGTCCTTTGAGAATGCCGGTTAAATTGCTGTGTAAATTTGCTACTCATTCCCTTTCTCTCGCTCGCTCTCTCTCTCTCTCTCTCTCTCTCTCTCTCTCTCTCTCTCTCTCTCTCTCTCTCTCTCTCTCTCTCTCTCTCTCTCTCTCTCTCTCTTTCTTTCTTTCTCTCTCTCTCTTCTCTTTTCTTCTCTTCTCTCTCTCCTTTTCTCTTTCTCTCTTTGTCTTTCTAGCTCTCACTTTCCCTATCTCTTTTTTTCTTTATGTTTATTTCTTTTTTTCTAATCTTTATCTCTCTCTCTCTCTCTCTCTCTCTCTCTCTCTCTCTCTCTCTCTCTCTCTCTCTCTCTCTCTCTCTCTCCATATTTAATTCCTTCCCCTTCTCTTCTTCTTCTTCTTCTTCTTCTTCTTCTTCTTCTTCTTCTTCTTCTTCTTCTTCTTCTTCTTTTTCTTCTTCTTCTTCTTCTTCTTCTTCTTCTTCTTCTTCTTTTTCTTCTTCTTCTTCTTCTTCTTCTTCTTCTTCTTCTTCTTCTTCTTCTTTTTCTTTTTCTTTTTCTTTTTCTTTTTCTTTCTTCTTCTTCTTCTTCTTCTTCTTCTCCTTTTCCTTTTCCTTTTCCTTTTCCTTTTCCTTTTCCTTTTCCTTTTCCTTTTCCTTCTCCTCCTCCTCCTCCTCCTCCTCCTTCTCCTCCTCCTTCTCCTCCTCCTCCTCCTCCTCCTCCTCCTTCTCCTCCTCCTCCTCATTCGTTTCCTTCTCCCTCGCCCTCTCTCGCATACATACACACTATAATAGATATAAGAGTAATAAATAAAATGGAAGGAATCTTTGATTGGATAAAAGGGGAAAATGTATGAATGTGTGTGTGTGTGTGCTGTGTGTGTGTGTGTGTGTGTGTGTGTGAATGTGTGTGTGTGTGTGTGTGTGTGTGTGCGCGCGCGTGTGTGTGAATGAGTGTCTGTGTGCATAAACCTAGTCTGTGGGTGCGTGGGTACGCGGCTGTTCATAAAATTGATTAAATAAAAATTGTTCTCCCTCTCTCCAAGGGAGCAATATATCACCAGCGCCATAATCATGTTTCCGAGACTCATTTTCGATTGGAAAGAATGACCGCAAAATGTTGATGAATCTCGCTAAAAGATCTGACCAAAAAAGGGTTAATACAGATTGATTATTATGCTTCCACTAGACTTTCACTGTCGATTAACATACATTTTCAACTTTTTGTAAAAATTGCTTAATGGGTGTGTATGCGCGTGCGTGCGTGCGTGTGTGATATTTGTGCAAGTAATAAAAGTGACCCAGACGTAAATGTTAGTAACAAATAATATGATATTCAAATAGATTGGATAATAAAGAGATAGGGAGAGAGAGAAAGAACGAAAGAGACAGAGAGAAAACAAAAGAGACAGAGAGAAAACTAAATTGACAGAGTGAGAGAGAGAGAGCGAGAGAGAGAGAGAGAGAGAGAGAGAGAGAGAGAGAGAGAGAGAGAGAGAGAGAGAGAGAGAGAGAGAGAGAGAGAGAGAGAGAGAGAGAGAGAGAGAGAGAGAGAGAGAGAGAGAGAGAGAGAGAGAGAGAGAGAGAGAGAGAGAGAGAGAGAGAGAGAAAGAGAAAGAGAGAGAGAAAAAAACGAAAGAGACATAGAGAGAAAGAAAAAGAAACGAAAGAGAGAGAAAGAGAGAGACTGGGATAGGCAGGCGGCGGCAGAGATAGATATGCAGAGAGCCACGCCGATGGAAATTTCTATGCATGAGTACATACATACATATATACATATATTTCAATGCCTGCTTGCGACCAGGACAGCAACTCTGCATATATGCATCTACTTACGCCTCTGCATTTACTAATTTATTCATCCAATCAATTTATTCATTTTTCATTATTCTCAACTTTTCATCTACACTTACATATGTATAGACGTTCAATAAAACGCCAGAATATAGATAAAACTATTTTTAAAAATACCAATCAAATAAAACACTTCAATAATAAGAAAACGAAACCAAAACACAAACGAAACAAACAAACACAAATCCAAGATGGCCACCCGACAACTGGGTAACATAAGAAGCAAAAACAATAAACGCCGAAACCGCTGAAGTCCTGGAACCATTTAGTTAATCTCCTACGAAATGATCCGACACTCTCCAGAGTATTTGATCCTCCATCCATCACGTTTAAGAGACACATCATTGCGCCACTCTGTTGTTTTTTTGTTTCTCTCTCAGCTGTGGTCCTTCTTGGTTCACTTATACACTGTTAGCTCTTTCGCTATTATTGTTATGATTATTTTCACTCTTGT
>BOPN01000341.1:527652-532652 GCA_017312705.2 Penaeus japonicus
CCCTCCCTCTCTCTCTCTCTCTCCCTCTCCCCCCCTCCCTCCCTCTCCCCTTCTCCCTCTCCCTCCCTCCCTCTCCCTCTCCCTCCCTCCCTCCCTCTCCCTCTTCTCCCTCTCTCTCCCTCCCTCCCTCCCTCTCCCTCTCCCTCTCCCTCCCTCTCCCTCTCCCTCTCCCTCCCTCCCTCCCTCTCCCTCCCTCCCTCCCTCTCTCCCTCCCTCCCTCCCTCTCCCTCCCCCCTCTCCCTCCTCCCTCCCTCTCTCTCCTCCGTCTCCCTCTCCCATCCCTCCCTCTCCCCTTCTCCCTCTCCCTCTCCTTCTCCCTCTCCTCTCCCTCTCCCTCCCTCCCTCTCCCTCTCCCCCTCCCCCTCCCCCCCCCCCCCCCCCCCCCCCTCCCCTTCTCCCTCCCCTCCCTCCCTCCCTCCCTCCCTCCCCTCCCTCCCCCTCCCTCCCTCCCTCTCTCCCTCCCTCCCTCCCTCCCTCTCCCCCTCCCTCCCTCCCTCCCTCCCTCCCTCCCTCCCCCTCTCCCTCTCCCTCTCTCCTCTCTCCCTCCCTCCCTCTCCCTCCTCCTCCCTCCCTCCCTCCCTCCCCCCTTCCCCCCTCTCCCTCCCTCTCCCCTTCTCCCTCCCTCTCCTCTTCTCCTTCTCCTCTCCCCCTCCCTCTCCCTTCCTCTCCCTCTCCTCCCTCCCTATCCCCTTCTCCCTCTCCCTCCCTCCCTCTTACCTCTCCCTCTTGTGTACAGACGCTTTTGCGTGCTTTTCAGAGATGGTCCACCCAAGTTCTCTTTTACATTCTAGATTAGACTTAAACCCCTCTCCCCACGCGTAAGATAATGTGTTAAGTACACGCTCGTACGCACAAACATGAGTGGGTGCACGCCTACGCTCACACACATACATATTCTCTCTACGAATACACTAATAAATAGTTCGCTCACATAAACGCGCGCCCGCAAACACACTCAAATGCAAAAATATCAAACACACACACACACACACTTACACAAACACACAGACACATAAACACACACACACACACACCCGCACGGACAAAAAATACACACACACATACACTTACACAAACACATACAAACATACAGACACAGAAACACACACCCAAACACAAAAAACACACATACACACATTTACACAAACACACAAACATACTCACACAAACGCACAAACACAAGCATACACACAAACACAAGCACACACACAAACACAAGCACAAACACAAACATACTCACACAAACGCACAAACACAAACACACACACAAACACAAGCACACACACAAACATACTCACACAAACGTACAAACACAAACACACACACAAACACAAACACACACACAAACACAAGCACACACACACAAACATAAGCACACACACAAACACAAGCACAAACACACAAGCACACACACTCACACAAACGCACAAACACAAGCACACCCACATAAGCGCAAAAATAAAACACACTCATATGCACACGCAAAAATCCAAGCGTCAGGGTGTGAGTGGCAGAGCCTTTGATAAGCCACAGAGATTTGCATCAAAGCAAAATTCTTCACTAAGACTTCCTCGTTGCAAGCAGCACCAGAATAGATATATATTCTCCCAAGACATAACACTATGTTTTGCAATGAAATGTTTAAAGTTAAGTTATGTAGTTTATCTTATTTTTAACACATCTGTTTTTTGTTTTTCTTGCTTGCAATCTGTGTTGCTATTTATGTTTTTTGTGATGATTGTTGTCCCTAAGATGACTTTAATCATTGCTGTTATCATGATAATAATCATTGTGGTATATGTTGATTTATTATTACAATTATTATCATTTTCATCCTAATGATTCTTTAATTCATTATTGCTATTATCATCATAAGTATTACCATCATTATTATGATTATTAATACTATTGTCATTATCATTGTTATTCCTATCATTACTATCATCCTTTTCATCGTTATCACTTGCATCATCATTATCATTATTATAATTATTTATCAGTATCATTGATATTACTATTGTTGTTGTTTTCTTAGCATTATCATTATTATTATCATCATTGTTGCAGTCATTATAGTTATCATTGTCGTCATTATTATTACTATTATTCTTATCATATTGTGCTAGAACATTTGTTATTACTATCATTATCCTTATTACTATTGTCATGATAATAATTATAAAGATTATGATTAACATCTTGATAATGATGATTTAGGCAATTATTGTCATTATCATCGTTATCATTATCATAATAATCATTACTCTTATGAATGCAATTGTTATCATTAACATTATCATCTTTGCTATCATTATCATTATTATCATTGATGTTAGAATTGTCATTATTATTGCCATTATTATCAATATCATTATTATTATTACTATAATTACTATTTTTCTTATTACCATTATTATTGTTATCATTAATATGATCATTGCACTTATCATTTTTATTAATATCATAATCATTATTGCCATTATCATTGGTATTATTATTGCCATTATCACTGTTATCATCATCATTATCGTAATCATTATAGTTATTTCTTCATCATCATCATTGTCATATTCACCATTATCATCATTATCATCATCATTACTTTTATGATTATCATTATTGTCTGTATCATTATTTCTATCATTGTTGTTATCATTAGTGCTATTGTTATCATCATCATCATTATTATCATTATTATCACCATCATTGCTCTCATTGTTATTATACCTATTATCGTCATTATTATTTCAGTAGTAGTAGTATCATTGTCTGACAGTAAGCACACTGTTTTACATGGGGCGAAGTCCCTTTGTCATGTTTAAGATTAACAATGAACTGATCCTGCTTATGGTCGACACTGGATCTGCCATATCAACAATAACAGGCAAGCAGATCAAATTGTGCCTTTGTTACGATCAGTCACCTTGCCGCTGTACAATCAATGAGAAAGGAGGCTGTACCAAGTACGTTCAACGAAGTTGGAGAGGCTTCCTCTGAGACACCAGACGAAGAATTGATCATCCGCCAATTCGCATTGGGCCAGCGCTCGGTGGGTTAGGCCTATCACTTCTCAATGAATTTAAACCATCAAAGATTACCGGCCGTTGAGTCCTGTTGAGTCAGCGGAATATCAAGGCTCAACCAGCATCACATACAAGAAGAAATTCGAGGGGTAGGTGTGATGTGCTGCAAGAATGCCACTACCCCAAAGTAACTAGAAGAACTGGCACAGAATAGCGCTGGATTGGCAAAGATGGAAAGAATTGGGGAAGGCTTAAGTCCAACTACGGACCCTTACAAGCTGAGAAAAAGAAGAAGTATCATTGTCATTATCATCGCCATAAACATTAGTAGTGGTATTGGTATTAGTATTAGTGTAATCATCATTACCACTGATATCATTTTTTGTTGTCATTCTTATCATCATATTTTATAGCAATAGTTGTACAATAGTAGTAGTAGTTGTAGTAGGCTATTTGTAGTATCATTACTATTATTATCATTATTATCATTATCATTACCATTGTTATAATCTTCTTGCTTATGTATGAATATATATGTTTGTGTGTGTGAGTGTGTGTGTGTGTATGTATGTATGTATGTATATATATATATATATATATATATATATATATATATATATATATATACATATGTGTGTGTGTGTGTGTGTGTGTGCAGTGGAAACTCTAATTCCGAACGCCCGTTATCTCAGACCACGTTAAAAAACCGAACCGTAAATTCGAGAAGAATTAGTATTTTCTTCCGAATAAAATTTCAATGACAAAATCTCTATTATAGCGTCTGCGTCGTTCATATTTCCGGCCGCAAGCATGGTCCATAACTCCCGCAAGCACCACCCATGCTTGGTCTTGCAAGCACAACCCACAAGCACTGAGTTCCTTTCCCCTTTCTAGCCTCCGCGTGCACCATCAGAACTGCCCAGTATGGTAAATGCAGTTATTTTCATGTTAGTACATTTATTTCGTGTTTTGTGATCATTATTTGATACCTAGAGCATTAGCCCATCTTATTTTTCCTTGAAGCATGTATATTTGCAATTAAATGCGTCTTGATAATGGGTTTTGGGGTCCAGGAATGAGTTGATTAACTTTCCATGACTTCTTATGGGAAAATAGTGTGTGTGTGTGTGACGAATTTGGCGGACGTAAACACACTTAAACAAATTACACTCGCACACACACTCACACTTACAAAAATACCTACACACACACCCTTACTCACACACAAAACGCCCAGCGTCTAGGTGTGAGTGGCAGAGTGTGTGTGTGTGTGTGTGTGTGTTTGTGTGTGTGTGTGTGTGTTTGTGTGTGTGTGTGTGTGTGTGTGTGTGCATGTATGTGTGTGTGTATATATATAGATAGATAGATAGATAAGATAGATAGATAGATAGATACATGTATTTACACACACATTTGCCTTCATAACCCCCCCCCTCCCCTCCCGTCTCTGAACGCAAACTCCCCGACGAATTAACATGATCTGACTCTTTTCCCAAGCGACAGAGGGCGCTGTCATCTTCGATCGCCTTTTCCTCGACATTCTGGAACTTTCGACGACAATCGCTTTCAAGACGGACTAATTGAATCCTGGACTGAGGCTTTAATGACCTGTCGTTTGCACGTGATTTATCATCTTTTTTTTATGAGGAGATAATCGTCAAGATTACGCCAAGGTTGTTGATTAAAGGAGTATGTAGGGAATGTAAATGGTATTAGGTTTGATTTTTTTTTTTTTTTTTTTTGTACTTCTTGCGTTAATGTATATATCTATATCTATGTCTATCTATCTACCTATCTATCTATCTATCTATCTATCTATATATATATATATATATATATATATATATATATATATATATATATACATATATATGTATATATATACATATATAGATACATACATACATACATATATATATATATATATATATATATATATATATATATATATATATATACATATATAGATACATACAT
>BOPN01000341.1:545152-547597 GCA_017312705.2 Penaeus japonicus
TACGACGGCCCTACATCAGTAGCCTGCATCCCCACTGCGTTTAGGAGTCGTGTTCTTCTATGCTTGTTTTGCAATTGCATCGGTTGCATTGGGGTTTGTTTATACAAGAGTCGACTCTGTTTTTTTTTCTATGCGATGGCGGATTTGATGTTTATGTATAGATATCCATCTTATTTATATCAATCAGTGTATTTCTTGCTTTGTGTTATTATCAGAATCTTCTCGTTAATCATTCTTTGATTATCATCCTTTTCTTCTTCTCCCTCCTTCTTCTTCTCTCCTCCTCTTCTCCTCTTTCTATTCATTCTTTACTAGTCTTCATAATCCTTTTCTCTTCCTTCCTCTTCTCCCTCATTCTCCCTCTTCCTGTTCCTTCCCTCTTACTTCTTATTTCTTCTTCTTCCTCCATTTCCTCCTTCTCCTTTCCTCTCCCCTTCTCCATTTTCCTCTCTCTCCCACTCCCTTTTTTCCCTTCTCCCTCTCTTCCCCTTTCCCTAGTCTTTTCCCTATCCATCCTCCTGGTTTTCTCTTATATTTCCCTCCTCTCCCTCTTCCTCTATTCATTCTCGTCCATCCCCCTCCTCTTTCTTTTCCTCCTCTGTTCCTTTATCCTCCTATTCTTCCTCCTCTTCCTCCTCCTCTCCCTCCTCCTCTTCCTCTTCCTCTTCCTCCTCCTCTTTCTCCTCCTCTCCCTCCTCCTCTTCTTCCTCCTCTTCCACCTCCTCTCCCTCCTCCTCCTCCTCCTCCTGTCCCTCCTCCTCTCCCTCCTCTTCATCCCTCCTCCCCTCCCTCCTCCTCTAATCACGGTAGGTCTTACCCACCTGTCTTCTCCACCTATTCCCATTTCCCCTAGGCAGAATCTCTCCCTATTCCTTCTCTCCGTTCTAGGCTTCTAAAAGTTTCTACGACATAGCTATCTGAGTGGGATTTTTCAGCATTTCATCTAGACTTTTTTCCTAGATAGCTTGGAGCAAAAGGTCAGAATGATTAGCATACTTCCGTATAACGTGTATTTTTTATTCAGTTATCCAGCTGTTGCTGACCTTGCTAGCGCTCTTGGGGGAATTGCACAAGCATTCCTAATTTCTAGGTTTAATAAGAGAGATGAAATAGCAGTCATGTTGATAATAGGAATAATAGGACTGTGAGGTTATAAAAGGCAGTACTTAAAAAAAAGAAGAAGAAAAAAAAAAAGGATATTGGGGTTAATAATAATGATAATGATAAATCTGATAATAAATAAAGATATTTGCCATGTTGCAGATAAAGGTAACAATAATCACGATGGTGGTGAAAATGATTAAAGTGATTGAAATTTTATTGAATATGATAATCAGTCGGTCTTTTGATTATATCGCCGTTCGAGGTTTTGAAAAGAAGTTGCAAAAGGAAAACGGTTTCAGCTTTATTTTGATAAAAGAGGGAATGAAAGAGAGGGGAAGAGAGCGATGACACTCAAACTCCAATATCCAGGAATTGCATAAAGTCGCATTAAAAAAAGAAAAAAAGAAAAGAAAAAGGAAAAAAAAAAAGAAAAAAAAAAAAAAAAAAAAAAAAAAAAAAAAAAAAAAAAAAAAAAAAAAAAAAAAAAAAAAAAAAAAAAAAAAGAGGAAAACAACTCGAGCCGTATTCCATCACATTTAAATTCACTTTGACTGCACTTAAGTTTTGCATACTTTTTCTTGGTGATCTATTTTCAAATACTACGTAACTGATGTTATAATAATTGTCATCGGCGTCATTATCATCATCACTATCATAACCATCATCATCACCATCATCATCGTCATCACCATCATTCATCATCGTTATCATTATCGTCACCATCATTACAATCATCACTATCACATTCATCACCACCATAATCACTATCATCATCATCACCATCAACATTATCATTATCATCATCATCATCATCATCACCATCATCATCATCATCATCACCATCATCAACATCACCATCATCATCACCATCATTATCTTTATCAAAACACTACAATCTATTGGAAAGCCTGAAGACTGTTTTTTTGTTTTTTGTTTTTTTTTCATATATGCAGTATACGCAAAAACACAAACACATACATGTAAATATACTCATATGTATGTATGCATATGAGTGTATATGTGGAAGTAAATATATGCATGAAACGCGCACTCAGCAATGGAGAATATTTTAATTTATATCTATAGTATGTATTTTGAAATAAATATCACAATAATTCAGCAAAATTCAGACTTATAATCAAATAATCTTATTAATATTAGATGATAAAACAAATAAAAGTGAATGTTAACCCTACAACCACATACAATCACACACACACACACACACACACACACACACATATATATATGTGTGTGTGTGTGTGTGTGTTACGCTCATTGTGAATAGTTGCCTAATGTACACATTAGGCAACTATTCACATTGAGCGTAACATATATATA
>BOPN01000342.1:37500-45000 GCA_017312705.2 Penaeus japonicus
AAGAACAGGGAAAGAGAGAAAAAGAATCGTCCTCCTTTCCTCATACGCCCTCTCTCCCTTTCTCTCCTTGGCCTTTTCCTCTTTCGTATCACTTCTTCTCCTCTCTCCTTCCACTCCTTTTTCGTTCAATCTCCTTTCCCTTTCTCTCCATCCCCTCTTCTCCCATTCTAACTCCATATTACGTATAAATAGAGAGAGAAATAGACAAGAGGAACAAACATGTAGTCAAGACAGACGTAATCTAATATATGTAGAGCAGTTCCAATCATGTGGTGCCAAGGTGCCGTGTACAGGTTGAGTGACGAGGGCCAGCTTAGGTGCCAAGCATACCCTACTCCTCACCAGTGCCAGGTTAGTCCTAAGGTGCCCTAATTGAGCTGTTCTGACCGAATGCCCATCTCGTTTGTCGGTGTCATGCGTGTGTGTGTGTTTTTTTACATGTATAGATTTTTTATGTGTGTTTTTTCCATATACGGATTTTTTTAGTTGTGTTTCATCTGTTTTTGTTTTGTTTTTTTTCTAGTCATATATCTTTTTTCCTCTTTTTCTTGTGTGTAAATTTACGGGTGTTTGACTTTGCTTACTCACGCGTGTCAAAGGGTATACATAATTCTTAGCGTGTGTGTGTGCGTGTGTGTGTGTGTGTGTGTGTGTGTGTGTGTGTGTGTGTGTGTGTGTGTGTGTGTGTGTGTGTGTGTGTGTGTGTGTGTGTGTGTGTGTGTGTGTGTGTGTGTGTGTGTGTGTGTGTGTGTGTGTGTGTGTGTGTGTGTGTGTGTGTGTGCATGTGCATGTGCATGTGTATGTGTATCTGTATGTGTATGTGTATGTATGTTACCACTGATATATTCCCCACGTAGGCCGGTTAATGATGTTCAAGTACATGTATTAACCGTCTCGGTGTTCAGTTATCTGATGACTGATCGGTATCCGGCCTTCCGCGATGATTAGAAAGAGGAACGTTGTTTGGGTTTGTTTATTATGTCGTTATTTTCTTTTGTTTGTTTATTATGCCGTGTGTCATTTTAACTCTTTTTTTCTATTTCTGTTTATATCTTTTATTCAGTCTGCCATATTCATTCGGTGCGTCTATAATGATTTGTAGTATTTTTCAGTGTTTTCATTTTCATGTGATATACCTCTTTATGTAGTTTTATTTTATTTTATTGTGGACTGGGGAGATTGAATCTCTATCTATCTATCTATCTATCTATCTATCTATCTCCCTTTCTTTCTCTCTCTCTCTTGCTTCCTCCTTCCCCTTCCCTTTCCTCTCTCTCCTCTCTTTCCCCCTCCCTTCATCCTCCTTTTCTTCCTTCCTTCCTTCCTTCCTTTCTTTCATTTCCTTATACTACATACCTGCTTATATCTCTTCTATAGACACACTTGTTCATATGCCATCCAGATAGGTATGTCTTTACGCGTGTATATGTACGTATATTATCTATGTGCATGTATACATATGCGTTTGCGTGCCTTCATACATGTCACCATCATAATCAATTGAGGAATAGACTAGCGTGAAGGTATTGTATTACTGTTTGTTAATGTGTTTCACGCCGGATCACGCCAGCTGCATAAGGCTAATGTGTCTGATGCGATCACCGATTTTTATTTCCTTCTTATGTACGTGCATATACACACCATAGGATGATACGTACATTCGCTATCTATTTACGTACATGCAGACAATAAGGGAGTACTTACATTGGTTGTTTCCAAATCCTTAAGTGTACACGTATTTGTTTTTTTTAACCATGTGTGTATGCACACATACACGCACCACTGGTTTACAAACGCATACGCACGCGCACAAGGACACGCGCACACACACACACACACACACACACACACACACACACACACACACACACACACACACACACACACACACACACACACACACACACACACACACACACACATACACATACACATGAATAATGGAATAATTTATTAATATTGCTAATAATAATTCATGTTTTCGATTGATAATTGTAAGGTTTCGTGAGAATCCAAATAGTTGGGGGAGAGGGAGAGGGGGGTAGGGGGTATAGGGGGGACAAGGACGTATATGGTATTCGTTTTTTTTTCTCTCTCTTTTGTTTTTTGTGCGTTTGCTTTTAGGCATCTTTATTTCGTTGTATTTTTTTACATATTCCTTTTGATCGTTTTTTTTAAACTGAACTTTCTTATCAGTATCTGAAATTCCTCGTTTTTATTTTTTTTCAAATAGCCTGCTAAATCTAACGTCTTTCTCCACAAACTCACGGACTAAACTTTTTTCCGCAAAGCTTCCGAACTGTCAAAGAGATTTTATCATTAATTCCTTTGTTTTATTTGACTGCGTAATGCTAGTTTTAGCCTTTGTAACGTATCTTCTTATATGATTAGATAAAAAGACGAAACTTTTTTTTTTCTTTTCATTCATTCATTCACAGTCTCATTTAATCAGACTTGCACTCATTGATTTATGTATTTATTTCTTTACTCATTAACTCAAGTCACTCATCCATTCATCAGTTCACTCATTTATTCAGTGACTCATTCATTCACTCACTCATTCATTCAAGTAACTCATTCCTTCATTCACACATTCATTTAGTAACTCATTCATTCATTCACTCACTCATTCCTTCAGCATCTAATTTATTCACTCACTCATTTATTCAGTAACCCATTCATTTACTCATTCATTCAATAACTCATTCATAATCTAATTTACTCATTCATTCAATTCCCACATTCATACATTCATTCACTCACTCATTCATGATTTCATTTATTCATTCATTCAGTTCCCACAGTCATCCATCCATTCACGTCCTCGCCCATTCATCATCTCATTCATTCATGCGCCACATTTATCCTTTGTTGTCACGTTGCATTATCACGCCCACGTAAACAAACGGAAGAATTGCATTCCAGTCAGACAGATCAGACAGAAAGGCGGACATAAAGAGAGGAGAGAGGCAGAAGAAAGCAGGCAAGCAGGTAGAGAGACGAAGAAGGAAAATAAGAAGAGAAGTAGATAGAGAAGCGAAGTAGGTAGATAAGCAGGTAATGATGAGAGGATGTTAGGAAAGGAGATAGGAAAATATGCAGTGAGTTAAACAGAATGAATAAGCAGGGAAGCAGATTAGGAGGCGTAATAGAATAGAAAACAGGTATAAAGAGGCGAAGAAAGAAAGTCGGCAGCGAAGCAGGTGAATAGACAAAAATCGAAAAGAAAGCAGGCAAATAGCACCATGAAACCCGGAAACAAGAGATGGGAGACATGGAAAGCAGGCCCAGAAAGAATCAGAAAAGCAAGAAACAAAAAACAAAACAAAAAATGCGAAAAGACAAAAAGACGAAAACCACTGACAAGCAGATAAGCAGGAGAGCATAAGTAACCGATGAAACAGGCAACGGGGCACAATAAAGCAGAAATCCAAGTTGATAGCAACAAGAAAGCAGAAAGGAGACAAAGAGAAAAAAAAGAGACAAAGGAAGCAGGCAAAGAGACTAAGAAAACGAGGAAGCAAGCACAATGATGCAGGAGAGTAGAAAACCGAGCAAAAACTCAACAAAAACAAGGAGATAGGCAAAGAGACGAAGATCTAACGCAAGCAGAAATGCACCACAAAAGCAGATGAGCAAGTAAGTACACACAAGAGAGCGGAAAGCAAGCAAAGAGGCGAAAGGTTAACCAGAACAACAGGTAAGCAGGCAAAGAGACGAGGAAATTGGAAAATAGACAAGAAACGAAAAATAGGAAGCAAAGAAACAAATGAAATAAGGAAGCAGGCGAACAAGGAAGCAAGCAAGAAAACAGACAGACAGACAGACACACAAAGATAGAAAAGAAGTAGTATATAGACGTAGATTAGAAAAGAAAAAAAAACAAGAAATAGATAAGAGAGCGTGAATGTAGGCTCAGCTAGGGTTAGGTCTGGTAATGTCTAGAACGAGAGGCTTATTATAATTAATCGTAGTATTTACATATTTACGTTTTATTGGCGGTTGATATGACATTTAAACGTTATAAGTCAAATAGATAATATTTATGTAACTTGTAATTATGTCTAATATCACGAATCCCATTTTCCCATTAACAAAAATAGATATATATACTCGTAACCTCCTTGTGCGATAAATAATAAAGATTTAGAAGTTTTGGCAAATAGGATTAAACAGAGATGGAATACGAGTGGAAGAGACACTCCAAGTCGGAAAAAAATAAAATCTGACAGTTAGGTAAAGTAAGGTGTCCCCTTACCTATCTTTTTTCAAGTTAAAATCATAATAAATATCGTTTCAAAAATGGAATACGGTCATGGCTACACATCGGAAGAAAAACAAGTGAAAATCTGACACAATAATATAGTTCTTCCTCCTATCTAAATTATGATGAATATCGTTTTTAAGAATGAAAAAAACGGTTAAAGCTACGTATTACATAAGACAAAGAAGTGAAAATCGGACAGATAATTAAGGTTTAGCCACTCCTCATTCTTAGGATAACCCCACTCACGCCCAGATTACTCCCCCCCCCCTCCCACCACCACCATGGGGCAAGGCATCATGCGAAAGTCATAAATGAATAAACAGACTTGAAATGATTAAGATAAATAGATAAGTAGATAAACGCTACGGTTACAAGAAAACAAATAAAAATCAGACAGTTAGAATAATATGTTTAGCCCCCTCCCAACTCCCCCAACCCCCCCAAGATAACTCCCCCACCTCCTCCTGTTCCTCCTCCCCACCCTCACCCTCACCCCCACCCCCACCCTCACCCCCACCCCCACCCTCACCCCCACTCCCACCCCCCACCCCCCACCCCCACCTCTTAGAACACGGCGTCATGCGGGAATCATGCAGGATGACCTCGGTAACATGAAGCACTTAATTAAGGTAGCAAAGTTTGCCTCATGACTGCCGGTGTGAACATGTCTCGGCATTCGTTCAGACACTTCGGTGGGCGTTTGGTTCTAAAGAAAATCCAATTTGATTCGCCCACTTTTTTTTAGGTATATATTTGGAAGGAAAATGCATACGGTTCTTTTGGTTTAGAAGTAGTAATGTCTGTTGTTTATCAATCTTCATGTTTGTTATTGCTATTGTCTTTTTTATTGTTATTGTTGTAGTTGGTTTTGTCCTGTTAAGAAAAAGATGGTAGGGCAAATATGATATAATTTGTGTGTGTCTTTTCTTTCATGTACACATAATACTCATTTGCTTCTTTCATAATCTCCTCTAGCCTTGTAATACCTAGGCATTTACCGTGTGTTATTTTCATGCATTTTTTCATCCGCGCTATGAGTTCATCACAGAATGCATGACCACAATATGTCCTTCACATCAAAATAGTTGAGATTTGGTGATGACAAAAAAAAAAAAAATATATATATATATATATTTATATATATATATATATATATATATATATATATATATATTCATATATATACATATATATATATATATATATATATATATATATATATATATATATATATATATAAACAACTCAATTCATCACATATCAAGTTTAAAATCACGAAACTGTTTAGTTAGATTTCTTTTTTCTTTTTACTTTATTACTATTTTTTTAGGGAGGGTCTTTTTCATTTTAAAGCAAACGATGAACGTAAATCATAATAATTCGGACACAAGATATGACATTTAGAAAGAATTCAAAATTTAACGGTCTGAAGCCCCGGACTCAGAAGGCAAGCAGTGTCGTTTTACTGCTGGATTTTTATGCGTCTTAATAGTATATTCCTAATGACAAACACAACAAAAACGTGAGACACAATGTTCAGTAACCTGTGTTCATCCTGCCATTCTGAGCAGTCAATTTGCAACATTTCCTCGCAATCTTCATCATTACGTATGTATCACAGGCGAAAATTGATACTATTTAGCCATCTTGTGTATCCTTCTATTAACTAACTACGACGACAATGCTATCCCCTTTCTTTGGATTAATCATTATTATCCTTGTAAGTCTCTATTTCTTATTCCTCCATTCATAAACATTTTGTTTTGTATAATATCATCCGTTATTTAAGACCGTTTAAAGTGTTACGTTGAGGTTTTCCTATTAAAAAAAAAAAAAAAAAGAGTGTGGAAATGCGTGTGACTCATGCCTGGGGGATGTGTTTGCGAACGCGAAACTACTCTTTTATTTGAGTCTAATATTTTCCATTGTTTGCGTTCTTAGAATTTCTAGAATCTCTTTCTTTTTCTCGGGAAAGGCGTATATGCATGACGACGGATTTTGTTGCTGTGAACGTAACACCATAGCGTAGGAGAGTTTCATAAAAGGGGAATAAAAAGAAAAAAAAAAAGATACCATCGAGTTTGAGTCACCCGCTTGACGACCTGAGATGAATCTAACAGAAACACTTTGGCTGTGACGTCATCTGCTAGGGTTGCCCATGCAGGTTTCTCTCCCCTCTCTCTTTATGAAGCTGTCTGTTTCTCTCTCTATCTCTGTCTATCTATCTACCTATTATCTCTCTCTCTTTCTCTCTTTCTCTCTTTCTCTTTCTTTCTCTTTCTCTCTTTCTCTTTCTTTCTCTCTTTCTCTTTCTTTCTCTCTCTCGCTCTCTCTCTCCCTCTCTCTCGCTCGCTCGCTCGCTCTCTCCCTCCCTCCCTCCCTCTACCTCTCCCTCTCCCTATCCCTCTCCTTTTCCTTCTCCCTCTCCCTCCCTTTCCCTATCCCTCCCTCTCCCTATCCCTCCCTCTCCTTCTGCCTTCCTCTCTTCCTCTCTTCCTCTCCCTCTCTCTCTATCTATCTATCTATCTATCTATCTATCTATCTATCTATCTATCTATTTATCTCTTCCGCCCTCCTTCCTTCCCTCTCCCTCTCTCTTTCCCACCTTCTCCTTAACCCTCTCCCTCTCTCCCGCCTTCCCTCTCCCTATCCCTCCTTCCTTCCCCCTCCTCATCCCTCTCCCCCTCCTCATCCCTCTCCCCCTCCTCATCCCTCTCTCTCCGAATACCAACTTGATATGTAATTGTTTCATAACAAGCATTCTTGTGGCTACCTAAACCGACTGGCTCCACCTTGCTTAAATTACTTGCTCAACGTAACGTGTATGCTTGCGACGTGACTCAAACCTTCCCGTTCCGTCCGTCTGCTCCTTAGACTTACGAGGGTTTGTTACAGGAATGCAATGCTAGATAGAATGAACATGTCTTTGAGAGTCGAGATGTTTGCTAGCGTTAGTGGATATTAAGTGTTGTTCAAGTGTGTTTGATATTGGAGTTGATTAATAGTTTTTTTGTTGTTTTTTTCTATAGAAATATATACTCAGATGTGAATATATTTTTTTATTGTTACCTTTTATTAGCAAAAATGATATAACTTCACTCCGGTGTTAGAGTCATTAGTCACATATCCTTCTAAACTCAAACTATAACAATATAGATGGACAAACAGACAATCAGATAGATATACAAACATATAGATAGATAGATACCATCAAATATATATTCCATTCGCCC
>BOPN01000342.1:82500-98895 GCA_017312705.2 Penaeus japonicus
GTGTGTGTGTGTGTACAATTATGTATATATATATATATATATATATATATATATATATATATATATATATATATATTCATGTGTGTGTGTATTGTTCGTGTGTGTATCTGTTCCTGTGTGTATATCATCCGACCGAAATTCACATCACGTGAATTAATCAGTTTTTTCTTGGCTCGTTTAATTAACTAGCGATGATGTAACCAAGATCCCGAGTTGTCGTCATCGTATTCAGCCTCTTTCTTTCAGGATAAATTTAGCAAAATTCCTTTGATGCACGTGTCTTAACCTAACGTAAGAGACCCCTGGGCTAAAAACATTTTCACATTCTGGATTTCTCTCCCGTAATCGCCGCGTGACTTCGCGTTCAGACATGTAAACATTATGACTAAAGCCTGAACCATAATAGAAAAAAGGGGGGGGGAGGAGGGGAAAGAATAAACCAAAGAGTCACAGCGAACGAGTGTAAACAGGAAACAGGAAACAGGACATAACGCGACATGTTCCGAGGACTTGCGTCATAACCCAGCGCCAACACGATCCTCCCGCCCGCCTTTCTCGTTCTCCTCCTCCTCCTCCTTTTCCTCCTCCCCCTATTTTTCTCCCCTCCGCCTGCCTTTCCACCACGATATCTTTCCGGAAGATGAGGAAAAAATAGAGGGGAGGGGGAAGAGGGGAGAGGGAGAGAGGAAGTAAGGAAACTTATCGAGACACGTGTGCGGCGCTATTTCAGAAGCTGGGTGGGTGAGGGGTGAGGGGGGGGGGGTGAGAGTTGCATCATCTCGCACACATCTCTTAGATCGCGTGACGTACGAGAAGGATATGAGCATCTAATTTTGTGTATAGATTTCGACAACAATGAGTCATATAATTTTCTTTTTCTGATTGAATTTAGAGAAAACGCAAGGATGAATTCAGGCCACTCACTGCTTACCTTCGAATTTGAAATTATACTTATGCTCTCGAATCACATATATATGAGCCTCATATACCTTTACAAAATAAGTATACCTACAAATGTATCACATCTTTGTAACAAAAGAGAAAATATGAAAAAAGTACTTGTTACTATCCATTCAGTGATGCGTGTCCAGTAACCGGCAGTTACAAATCCACGTTTTCTTTGATTTTTTTCGAACATTCGATTTTCAAAACAATTTGCTCTCCATCAAATATTCATATCTCATAATAAGGCATAACATCTGTCAATTGCCGTTTTTGCGAAGTACTACGCGTGTGTACCACCTTTTTACACACACGCGCGCGGGTGCACACAGGCCTCTATCTATTTGTCTGTCACATTAGCAGATAAGAATGAAAGAAATAGGTTGTTAGTCAGATAATTGACAGAAGGGCGGAGAGGTAGATCAGATAATGATCATGTTACTGCTGTCCTTATCTTTTATGGTATTGTTTTCATTGTTGTTATTATTGTTGTTATTGTTATTATTGTTATCATTATTGCTGTTGGTATTACCATTACTATTATCATTTTTTATTATTATCATTTTTATTATCATTATCATTACTGATAGTAGTAGTAGTAGTAGAAGTA
This sequence comes from Penaeus japonicus, assembly GCA_017312705.2. Lineage (NCBI taxonomy): Eukaryota > Metazoa > Arthropoda > Malacostraca > Decapoda > Penaeidae > Penaeus > Penaeus japonicus. The sequence continues at coordinate 84,053 of BOPN01000342.1, forward strand.
GCATCATTATTAGCATTAGCATTAACATTGTTATTATCATTATCATTAATGATACTGTTGTTACTATTATTATTTTTGTTATTATCATTATTATTGTTTTGTTATTACTATAATTATTATCATTATTATATTTATTGCTATTATTATTATTATGATTATCATTATCATTATAACAATCATAATAGTAATAATGATTAGAATAATGATAAGAATTATTGTAATTATTGCAATTATTTTGATTATCATTACTTTTCCTGTTATCATCATCATGAATGTATGATGCATATATATTATATACATTATTATTATTACCATTGTCACTATAATTATTGTTGTCAACAAGTAATAGTTATGATGATTATAATTATTACTATCATTATAGTTTAGTTGTTAGTATTATTACAATTGTTATTTTCTCCACTATCATTATTATTGTTACCATCATATTTGATAGTAATATTTTTATCATTATTGTTATTATTATCATTATTATTATTATCATTACTATTATTATCACTATTATCATCATCATTAGTATCCTTTATATTATTATCAATGCTACTCATAGTATTATTCTTAATGTTATTATCATTATCATTATCATCAGCATCGCTATTATGTTATTTTATTGCCATCATTATCATCATTACAATTACAACTATCATTACAATCGTCACTATTAATATCGGAACTGTTTTGATTACTGTTGTTATTTTTACCAATGTAGTAGCAGTAGTAGTGGTGGTAATAGTAGTAGTAGTAGTAGTAACGGAAAACACGCTATTATAAATATCAACATCATCATCATTACCTTTCCTTCATTAGTCCAATCGTGGGAGAAAGAGAAAGAGAAAGAGAGAGAAAGAGAAAGAGAGAGAGAGAGAGAAAGAGAAAGAGAAAGAGAAAGAGAAAGAGAAAGAGAGAGAGAGAGAGAGAGAGAGAGAGAGAGAAAGAGAAAGAGAAAGAGAAAGAGAAAGAGAAAGAGAAAGAGAAAGAGAAAGAGAAAGAAAAAGAGAGAGAGAGAGAGAGGGGGGGAGGGAGAGAGAGATTGCGAATCCAAAAGATTCGACTCAACACGTGGGCATGACAAAACCGTAGCAGAGAAAGTTCTTTTAACTTCTATGGTGCAACGATCTGTCTGCAGGGCTTTCCTTGATAGCACTGATCTTGTTTTTCTTCTTTTTATCATTATTTTAGAGTGTTTTTTTCGTTCTCATTTAGATTCCTACGTGATTCAGACATTCCATCTGAAAAATTGTTTAGTAAACGTAAGCAGGTGCATTCTAAAGATACGTGTGCATCCAAGCTTTACGTCATGCATTGGTTTCAGACCATATGTGGTGATTCGAAAAGGTTGTAAATTATAAGAGATTATTCCGTAGCCTTGGAAAAAAAAGTGATATTGATATCGTATATACTATGTGTGCGTAAAATTATATGTAGTACCAAGTACCCAGATTTGGACATTTTCAGGCTGTATGATTATTAATAAAGATTATCAATTTACCAGCAGACTAAGGTGTTTATTGTAGGGAAATAAAAATATTAATTAATCAATTTATTCCGACTCCTGCTTGCCGAAGATTTCATCAATGAGCTTCTTATGTTATACATTCCCGCATACCGTGAATATATAAATCCCCCGTAGTCTTTTTCATTTTCTGTGCCAATCCCTTCAGTACTGACCCTCGCAGTGCAGAGGGTCTCCAGAAATCGGAAGAAAAGATATACCGCATATTACGCAATGAACATCAATAAATAGATGTATGAATTGGCGGCCCACGAATGTAGCCGTGGTGGCCTAGGCGCGCCACGGTCCCACGGGCTCTCTCGTCGCGGCCTCAGAATGTGTTGAGTAGTGGTCGAGAGTGGACGTACGCGCGTTTCGTCCGTCCACAGCTCTTCTAGCGCAGAACTGTAAGGAGCCTACTTTACAATTATGGATATGGTGCACAACACATTATAGGATACGAGATACGTATACTGGAAATTAACTCGATAGTGTTTTAACAGCGGAGAGGTTTTTTGGAAGTTGTGAAAGTCTGGCGGAAAGTGATTTTCTGTGCATTTGATTCCAAGTGTTTTGTTTTTTGCCATTTTTTAAACGGCTACACTTCGCCTGGCCAAGAAAATTTTATTTTTATTTTTTCTTAAATAAGGAAAAGCAGAAAAAAAATCCTCCGTTTGTATGTGGTCCTTCATGTGCCAACGACCCACGGACGATGTGATTGGTCTCCCGTATTTATGATGTGCAACTATGAAACCTGATTAGCGCTGAAAAAAGCTTAGAAAAATATATATATGAAATAAGGCCTAGGCTAGTCAGGATGTGTGGTGCGTCGGGTACCGTAGTGAAGGATTCCTGCCTCCTTCGGGACCGCCATGAGAACCCAAGGAGGACCTCGGCCCCAAGCACCAGCGTGGAGAAGGTGTGGAAGGAGACGCAGCAGCTGATGGAACAATCGGAACACCTTGTGAGAGTCATGACCCATGTCTGCTCTCAACAGCTATCCGGCGTGTTCAGGACCGTCGCCAAGTACTCTCAAGGTACAGTCAACGCCAGACCATTTGTGAAATCTTCCTTGTGTCTCGGGTTTATCACTCTGGAGACTGGGATTTGGGAATGTGTCTTTTTTACCTTTATGTTACTATGTGGGCTATGGTTCAGAACGTTCTTTTTTTGAAAATTAGGTTATATTTTTGTTTTGAATTATAGTTCTCCCATTCGTGGTGGGTTTTATCACCTAATATTACGATCAGCAATCAAAATCCAATTTTGAATGGGATCTATTACTCCTAAGAAAGAGATTTTATTAACCTGAGTAGTGGTTAAAATTTCCTTCTGTTGGGTAAGGGATATTGGATTATCAGATGTAGAAACTTATCCTCCAATTTACTCTACTATAGTGAACGTATTGTATCTAAAATCTTAGCACATCTGAAATTGTTATTCAAGATAGCAGTGGATAGATCTTGCCCCTGTCTTGTGATTTTATTATTGAGGTTATCATTTATAATCTTTCCTGCGTCGTGTTATTTGGGTTATTACCCCATTATTATTCTTTAGAGGGAGTGGCGAAAGGAGCAGAGATATACATATGTATAGGCTGTATATTTATAAATAAGTGGTTGTATATGCATGCTTTTTTAAGATTTATATATGTATATATATTTTAAAAAGTAAATGGATGTAATCTGAGGATTCAGGCCAGGAGGCTTAGCATGCTTGATCACATTAACTTTCCAAGCGATTAAGTGGAGCAAATAGAGCTCTAAGGTGAAGTTATAAATATATTGCATCTCGCTCAACAGTGATTACCAATCTTTTTTTTATATGTTATCGGTACATTTAAGAGATAGAAATTTGTATTTAAGAAACATAGAAGACCTACATTAGTAAGTATACATTATTCACAGCCGATCTTCTTTTATCTGTGTAGACGTGGAGATGAAAATCCTTCGAAACGAAAATAGGCGTTCTAATTTTACCATTTATTCTGGTTGTTACCACCAGCTCCCCTTCTGAGTTAGCAAAGTGACAAATGGGCATGGGGAATTTAATTTGGTACCAATTAGAGATTGCACGAAAGTGATCTTCATAAACCGCAGCTGTTTCGAGTCAACGGACGACCAACTACCCTGCCACGACCGTACTCTCATCTTTGTCCTCTGCATCATCCACACTCTTCGCTTCTCTGTCCCCGCTCCTTCGTCGATTAGAAGATGTCACATGTCTTCGCACTTTACGAGAAGCTGGTTGCAACGTTTGTTTCCTTAGAGGCTGTGTTCCGTTTCATTGTGGTCCGGGACGGCATTTTTGTAGTCCTATATTTCACGCCTGTGTAGCCTCTAAGGGGACGGATAATCGGCTCCTGTATAATATTGACTTGTTTGTTAACTGGCTATAGGTGTTTTTCTGTGTGGATTTACTGTGCCGATGCCAGTAGTAAATTCGTCGTTTTCTTGTAAACAGGGAAATTCATGGATTGCACCTAATTGAGTATTGGTTCTACACTGTAGGATTTCGAAAGGCAAGGTGGCGTGCGTTTGTTAATTAGTTATTTGTGTGACTGTATCGTCATTTTCGTGGTTAACCACTTGTTTTTGGCCACGCATTAGTTTTGTTTTCTTTAATTGAAACGTGTAGATGCATGGGAAAGGGGAACGTAAGAATGCCGTGGGTAGGGATAAGTATTTGTGGAAGACGCGTCTGTAGAATGTCGCTGTTCCACCCAATGATGATCACTTCCATGTTGGATCTGAAGCTGCAGCTTTCCAACTTCCTCCGACTGCGAAACCTTTTCTGATTTTCCAACCCGGTTCGTTCGCAACCTTCTTGCATTTATACCTTCGCCCCCTATGGATGTGTGTGCATTATCGATGCACATTGATTTTGTCCCAGGTACACATATGGTTTGAAGAAAAATGTTCTTATTGTACATCCAGCATCATCGCTGTCTCTTGTTCCTGTTGTTTCCGTCCACCTCACTGTGTTGCCATCCCGGTGGGGATGGCTTTCTTGCGGTATGTCGCCTTGCTCTCGATCTTTTCCTCTTCTTGCATTACGAAATCAAATATTAAGAAGTTGAATAGACAGATACTTGTTCAAAAGTAGAGTCGAATGACCTTCATGTCCGTTGGTATAGAGGAAGAAAGAAAATGAAGAAAAGAACGAGAGAGGTGGCGCGCCGTTCTAGTCTTCACTCAAATGCCCAGACCCACACGCTTCCAAATCATTTGACGGGGCATTTCTTTCGCGAAATGCGCTTTACCCTGGTTCTCGGTGTCGTCCTTCAAGGAGGGTGGTGGTCGTGCGACCATGCAATGGCCGAAAGTGAATGATACCGGCGAAACAGTCTGAATGGCCTATTTGGGAGAGGTGGAATGAATTAAATTCTTGCGCGTTGTGGAGCACCTGGGCGTTTGGTGGGAGACTCCTTCCTTGCGGGCGCACCAAGGAACCCATACCCCACGTTTCTTGCGGGTTCACTGCGATCCATCTCTCATTTTTTCTCCCTTTTTCTTTTTCGGTTTGGTTTTGTGAGGCCGGGGAGGACATGGTAGTGGCATTCTATCTGTAATCTTGTGGATTCCGTGTTTTCTCTGCAGTTGGGATGTAATGTTTCATTTCTTCGCGTTGTTTCGGTGCTTTCTTCGCGTAGTCGTCTTTGTTGGGAGGCGGGAGATGCCACGATTGAATTGGCTGTGCTTGGAGTTGGATTCACCGATGATTCAAATGCCCAGTCGGCAATGTCGCTATCATGGTTGTAATATGTTGAATGTAGTTTGATTTTGCGAGTGACAGTAAGATACCTACATACCGGTACACATTAAAATAATGATCGAATTAGGAACGCTTACAATGAATGCATTAGTGTTTTAATCGCACAAAAAAGGAAGGGAAATATAACGTATGTTCGATGCACCGTGAAACAAACGGCATATACAAACATAAGTAGTAAGAAACCGGGCGTCCTCCCCGGTAACGTCCCGATTTGATAAATACATCAAGCAAACGCTGGTCGAAGCCGCGCTCTTTTCAGCGTAACAAATGCTAATGTATTTAGCTTTTGTATCGGGACTATGGTTGTCAAGCGCGAGGTGATGGGTCGTCCCTGGTTAACGATCGTCCGCAGCTGCATTGTAAACGACCCAATTGGTCAGTTCGGCGATTATCTTTGTCCGTCTCCGAGTGGGAAGCGGATAATCGTCGCCAGCCAATCAGCGTCGCCCGTGTCGTGCTATGTGGTGGTCGTGGCTCGTTGCCGTAAGTGCGGCTGCGTTGTTGTCTACTGCCGATAGACTTTGTTTCCCGTGGAGGGAAATGTCCGTTGCTCGTTGCAATTCCAAGATTCGGTGACCCCGATTTTGCTAGTTTTACTCCCGCTTTCCTGGATGGATCGGCAGGAACATTTGCACCATCGGTCTTGTCAAATGGCCTTGCAAGAAAGGGCTTCCTGGGAAATGCTCCTCGTCCGTTTGAGATAATGAGTGCAGAACAAAAACAAACTTTTAAGCAAATGTGACAACTGAAGAAAGTCCTGTGGTGTTGAGACCTCCCCCCCCTCCCTCCTCCCCACCTCTCACCACCACCACTCCTAAATTATGCACTACGTATTGCCACGGATCCGCTAATTGGACAATGGAATTATAAAGGCCTGATTACCTAGAAAGTTAATTGATGAAACCCAAGATGCAAACTCATCAGGCTTAACCCACATCAGGTAAATTGCTCTCTGGTTACGAAACTAACCTTTCTCAATGTAGCAAATGTGGCTGTATTAGATTGACTAAATATGAATTGATATATGCTTGGCGATAACTTCAATGTTAAGAAAAATACACTATGACAAGCTATTACTCCCGGACTTTACTTAATAAATGATTGTCACGCTATGCCAACCAAAACTTAAAAAAAAACGTAAAAATATAGACCATTAAGCAACATATGTCAATTTGCGTCAGACATGTTAAACCCACCGGTGGTTGACTTCAAGAGAGCTTTTGGAACCCAGCCGAAGGAGCCTATAAGAGTTCCCCCGGGTTGTGTGTCAAGGATTGCATAAGTAATCAGTTTTTGGGCGGTCCATCTTTTAGGTCGGTCGTGTGTGTGTTTCGCCCCGGCGGTTCTGTGTCGCAAGTTTCTTAAAGCATTTGGTAATAATTGTGTTATTATTGTTGCTATAATGATGATTGTTATTTTTTTTAATCATCACATCATAATCATTACTGCCATTATTTTATTATTATTATTATTGTCATTAATATGTATATTTTTGAAGGCGTTGGGAAGTACAGTTTTCAAGGGCGTTCTTTTCTAATTGTTGATTAAAGCTCTTCTTACTTTCTTACCACATTGTGGCTTTATGTTTTATAAGCGAGCGTGAGGCCCGGTGTCGCGGGGGGGGGGGGGTGCCTTGGCGTGCACTCCTGCAGGCACCGCTTACTTAGGAAGGGAAGGTCTTTCTCTTTTTCTTTACTTTAACCTATTCGTGTTGTGTGCTTTGGCTTTTCGTTTGATATGTGTATTTTTTTAAAGAGTTTGGTTCATAGCAGAACTTCTAATTGTGTTTGAGAATGACCAGCAGTTTTGATACGATTTTAAATTGTTTTATCATGGCTCTGCATTTTAACTTAGTACAGTTGCTTGGCTTTTATGCGGTGTAGATTTTTTTTTTTCGTAACTGGGTTTTTATCGTGTCTGGTTCTTAATATATAGCTTTTACCTACGCTGTTAGAAAATAGCAGAGTCTTGATAATAAGTATTTTTTTTCTCGATTACTCATGGTGGTTGAACTATTCCATGTCATTCAGTAAGTATATCGACTCAAGTAATAATGATGAACGTAGTAGTAGTAGTAATGATAACAACAACAACAAAGATAATAGCTACAAAAAGAATAATGATAAAAAAACATGTTTTTTATTATTGTAATCATAAGTATAATAATCATTCATCATCATCATCATCATCATCATCATCATCATCATCATCATCAATCACCATCACTAGCCATGAGTCATCAACCACTATCCTTGTCCTCGTCCTCGTCCCCGTTCACAGAAAGACACAGTTGAATAATAGGCATTTCGTCATCGTTGTGGTTTACACAGCTGTTTAGATATTATGAAGTCGAAGAAGTTTATCGGTTTCCCGCAACATGTCAGATCTCAAGGTAATGAAGTTAGTTTGAAGTGCCCGATTACAACAGTGTGTGATAGATGGTCTGTTGTAATCAGACGCTTTATGTTAGCACTGGATGAACTCTTGTTGTTGTTGTTGTTATGCGTCACCACTACCCATCATTTCTACTACGGCAACTATAGCCATTATTACTACTACTAATACGACAACTATCACCACCATTACTACTACTATTATTACTATGACAACCACCACTACTACTACGGCAACCACCACTACCACTACTACTACGACCACCACTACTACTAATACGACGACGACTACGACTACACCCACCACTACTACACCCACCACTACTATCATTGTTACTGCTACTATTGCCGTTATCATTATTGCTGTCTTTATTGGTATTGGCATTATCCATGATTACCCATTCCTACTCATTAATTAATAGGCGCGTTGATTGGCGTACTTATGCACGTCTGTCTCTCTGGCTTCTTTGCGACCGACACACACTGCTGACTTGTAAAGTGGATTTGTTTGCTGACCCAGAACGTGGGAAATATGTGTAAATCATGTGTGTTCTTGTTCCCTCTCCTCCCTCCCTCCCTCCCTCCCTCCCTCCCTCCCTCCCTCCCTCCCTCCCTCCCTCCTTCTCTTCCCTCCCTTCCTTCTTTGCCATATGGATTCCACATGGTGTTGTGGCCGTGGGTTGGAAGCCCTTTCTATGTAAGTGTAAATGAGTGTGTTTGTTTACGTTGTGTGTGTGTTTGTGTTTGTGTTTGTGTTTGTGTTTGTGTGTGTTTGTGTGTGTGTGTGTGTGTGTGTGTGTGTGTGTGTGTGTGTGTGTGTGTGTGTGTGTGTGTGTGTGTGTGTGTGTTGTTTTGCCTTCACATTTTACAGTCTTGTGTTGTCTTGTGTTTTATTCTTCCTGTTCTCTCTTCTTCCCAACTTCGCTTATTCTTCCCATCTTCCACCTATCCACTTCTCCACTTCTTCCGACCTCCCGGTAGCCTTTTTCAGTTGTGTCAAGTTAAGTGGTTAGGCGAGACAGCTATATTTGCTTATATTTTATGATCACGGTTTAAAAGTGGACGAATTTATTTGATAAGTTTTATTAATTTGCTTGCATACATAATCACCTACTGTTCAGTTCTCCGGGAAACATGCAATTCGTATCACGCAAATTTAAAAGCGCCAACTCACAAATTGAAAAAGAAAGGTTCGAAAGCCAGCCACTAAGGCGCAAGCACGTCATGGCGATTGCTTGAAGTAGTAAAAAGCAAATATAATTTTTTTTTTTTCGAGGGGGGAAAAATCAGAAGCACGCCACAGTCCATGAATTAGCGCCGCGAAATTGTACAATTGTGTGTTTGTGGAGAATGAGAGAAAGATAAAAGCAAAAAGCGCTTCAATCTCGACTAAACGAATGAGAGAAAGGGGCGAGAGAGAGAGAGAGAGAGAGAGAGAGAGAGAGAGAGAGAGAGAGAGAGAGAGAGAGAGAGAGAGAGAGAGAGAGAGAGATTGAGAGAGATTGAGAGAATGAGAATATCGAGTAGGACGTGTTTGTCACCACCTCTCTCTCTCTCTCTCTCCCTCCCCCGCGCGGCGTCAACCCGAGCACCGCCGTCGCCCGAGGAATGGTTGTAGGTCTCGGCGCAGCGGGGGAAGGATGGATGGATGGAGGGAGGGAAGGGGGGGGGGGGGATGGGAGGGGGGGGGGGAGGGGAGGGACTCCGAGGAGGCGACCTGGAAGGGCTTGGTCCCGCTGGAGTACCTGGGCGGTGGTGCCTTTCCTGGTCATTAGGCTTGTTTATTAGGTCCGTCCTCTTGTCTGGTGGGCTACGGGGGGCTACGCTATGGGGGGGGGGGGGTAGGGGTTAGTAGGGGTTGTGAACGAGCGCAATTTTTTTTCTTCTTGGTTTTCGGTTTCTCCGCGAGCAACTTTTATCACTCGTTATTCTTATCCTTCTATATCTTTGCCTTGCATTTTCCCCCCCATCTTCCTTCCTTCCTTCCTTCCTTCTTCCCTTCCCCCCATCTTCCCTTCCTCCCTTTTCCGTCCCTTCCCTCCTTTCCTCCCTCCTTCCCTTCCCTCCCCTTTTCGTCCCTCCCTCCCCTCCCCTCCCCTCCCCTCCCTCATCACCGACCCACCCACCCGCCCTTCCATTCTGCCACATCATTATAGATGCATATGAGATGTTACCACCCATCAGGACACGAGGAGCCCGGTGGTGGTGTCCAGTTCGATCCAGGAATTGACGTATGGGTGGGGGTGGGTGGGGGGTGTCATGAGGTGGTGGCGGCGGTGGTGGTGAAGGTGGTGGTAGTGGTAGTGGTGCCGAGGGGGAAACTGTGTCTCTTGGCCGACAGTGCCCGCAAGGTCTTCCCACGGTTACGTCAAATCCCCCCCCCCCTACCCCCCTCCCCCCATCTACTCGCGCTCGCACACACACAGACAGTCATACACACACGCATACTCACGCCTCTTTCCCAGCTCCTTCTTCTCTTCTTCCTCCTGCTCTTCCTCCTCCTTTTCCTCTACCATCTCCCTTTTGCTCTTCCTCTTTTACACCCTCTTTTTTTACTCTTCCCCTCTCTTCTCCTCTTCCTCCATCCCCTCCCATTTCCTTTTCCTCTTCTGCTTCCTCCTCCTCTTCTTTCTTCCGCCATATTTTCCTCTCTCTCCTTTTTTTCCACTCCCCTTTCTCTCTTCTTCCTTTCCCCCTTCTTCTCTCTCCCCTCCCTAACCCTGCCTTCCTCTTCCCTTTCCTTACATTCGGCCGCTAACTTTCATACGACCCCTTTTCCCTTCCTCCTTCCTCTTATGTTTACCTGACTGATAGAAGCCTTTCTCTTTTTACCTCGATGGCTATACCATACCATTCTCTCTCTCTTTCTCTCTTTCTTTCTCTTTTTCTCTTTTTCTCTTTTTCTCTTTTTCTCTTTTTCTCTTTTTCTCTTTTTCTCTTTTTCTCTTTTTCTCTCCTCTCCTCTCCTCTCCTCTCCTCTCCTCTCCTCTCCTCTCCTCTCCTCTCCTCTCCTCTCCTCTCCTCTCCTCTCCTCTCCTCTCCTCTCCTCTCCTCTCCTCTCCTCTCCTCTTCTTTCCTCGTCTTTCCTCTCCTCTCCCTCTCTCTTTTTCTCCCTCTCCCTCTCCATCCCTCTCCCTCTCCGTCTTCCCCACTTCCTTCTCCCCTACTCTTATTTCCCCCTCCCCCTCCCCCGCTCCTCACCCAACCCCCCTCCAACCTATCGATCGATCGTACTTTCTACCCAGACGACGAAATGACCCCGAGTGACATTGTAAGGATGCGTTGGGCGAGGTTAGGGATGGCAGGATAGGATAGGATAGGATAGGTTAGGCGAGGATGGAATAGGATAGGATAGGATAGGATAGGATAGGATAGAGTGTTTTCAGTCTTGAAATACTTTAGCCGCCACGCTGAGGTTAGGATCCTTCAGAGACGGTATTAACTCCTTCCACTCTCTTAATTATGTCGTAAGAGTTAGCTGTCTTTGAAGTGTCTGAGAGCTGTCTTGTCTTTGAAGTGTCTAGGGTCTGTCTGTCTGTCTGTCTTTAAGAGAGCCCCTCGCTGGGCGCCGCCACGATGATCCCATTCTGCGCGGACGCCGTTCCCCGCATTCCGTTCCCGGCGAATTCCTCTCCCGCGAGCTTTTCTCCGTCGTCGCCGTCGCCGCCCGTGTAGATCAAACGCGGGCGGTGTGACTCTCTCTCTCTCTCTCTCCCCCATTCATCTACGGACTTGAAAAGGAGATTAGTAGCGGGGATTGGGGGATAGGGGGAGAGAGAGGAGCCAGACGTACGTAGAGGAGAGGTTGGGGGAGGGGAGTCAGACGAAAGGTGGGGGAGATGGGGAGAGGGGAGTCAGACGAAAGGTGGGGGAGATGGGAAGGAGAGAGAGAGAGAGAGAGAGAGAGAGAGAGAGAGAGAGAGAGAGAGAGAGAGAGAGAGAGAGAGGGGAGTCAGACGAAAGGTGGGGGAGATGGGGAGAGGGGAGTCAGACGAAAGGGGGGGGTGTAGATGGGAAGGGGAGGGAGAGAGAGAGAGAGAGAGAGAGAGAGAGAGAGAGAGAGAGAGAGAGAGAGAGAGAGAGAGAGAGAGAGAGAGAGAGAGGAAGAATGGAGATAGACGAAGTGGGTAAGGGGAGAGAGGGAGGTGGGAAGGGAGGAGAGGGTGGGGGCAAGAGAGACAGACAGACGGACGAAGGGGGGTGGGGGGATATGGGGTCGGGGGCACTCAAAACAGTCGGTGTCGATGACGGCGATGGCGGCGGCAAGGGCGGCGGCGGCGGCGGCAGAGGCGATGGTCTTTGCATAGTTTGGCAAGCCGCTATTTCTCTCTTGCGAACTTCGGAGTGTGTGCCCCGCGGGTTATATTTGGTCTTCTAACATTGAAATCCCCTTTCCTCTTTTTATGCCCCCCCCCCCTCTCTCTCTCTCTCTCTCCGTCTCTTTTGCTCCGACTGTCTGGCACCCGGGGTCTCTCTCTCTCTCTCTCTCTCTCTCTCTCTCTCTCTCTCTCTCTCTCTCTCTCTCTCTCTCTCTCTCTCTCTCTCTCTCTCTTAACATGCCGTTAGAGGCGTGTCGGGCGGCCTAGTTGTGTGGAAGTGAGGGGGAGGGGAGGGAGAGGGAGAGGAGAGAGATGAAGAGGGGGGATGGGGAAGGCGGAAGGGGAGGGGGAAAGGGAAGTGGGAAGGGGAGTGGGAGGATGAGGGGGGGGGGGGGCGGAACGTGTTGTGGTGGTGGCCTTGGATGCGAGAATGCCATTCCCTTCGGACGGAACAAGAGTGGTGCCGACTGAGAGAGAGGACGACTTTCGAGTAACTTTTGTTGCCGTGGACGACTTCTTACGACTTATTCTCCTTGCCTTCCGTGTCGTCATGGGTAGCAGTCGTCTGAGTTTGAGACGACGAGAAAAGCCGCTGTCGTTGGACAAGTGAATGAAAACGTGGGACTAGGCTAGTCTCTTATCTTCCTTTCTCTTTTCTTCTCTTCTCTTCTCTTCTCTTCTCTTCCCATCCATTCCTCCATCAACACATCCACCCATATCTAAAAGAATAAAGCATTTATGGACTAACCCGACATTCGTGCACACAGCTCAATCAGCGACGAGAAATACCTGTGGCGGAGGTACTTTTACAAACGTCTTGTTCCCGCCACCGCCCAGCCTGGAAATTGCTGGAATTAAGCGTTTGGAGAGATTATGGGGGCGCTTTGGCCAGCTTTGCTCGTTTGAAGGTCATGCATTCATTGCTAAGAATAGTTAAAATTAGGGGGGGGGGAGAAGAGCTATAAAAATGATAGCGTCTTAGCACCTATTTTGGTGGAGGGCGATTAGCATTAGCGGAGAGTGTCCTTTGATGCGTTGAAATGTGTGCGTGCATGGCTATTCGGTTCTAAGTGGTAAAAAAAAGGGCTAAATAATTTATTTATTATTATTTTTTTTTTAGAAAGTAGGTTTGTAAACTGTGTGTGCTCTTGTTGGCGGATGATTTGCTCGTGTATTGATTTCGTGTTATAAATGTCCTGTCTGGTTTTGCTGCCAGGGACTCCCTTGAAACGAGGGTGTTGGTGCGTACGATGGACAGATTGACAAAGGTATGAGATTCACCTATTTTCACACCTGGTTAATATAGATAGGTAAATAGATAGATAGATAATTTTATTGATTTCTAGGTGGAGGTATCAGATTCAACCATTTTCGCATCCTTCAGATTTCACTAGATAAAAATTTGTGGTAAAGAAGTAAAGAAGGGCCAGTTAATGGGTTGTATCACACTGTATGTCGCCATGCATATTTCAGTTCATGTTTGTTTTCCTGTGCGAGTCCCAGCCTTCTCCGCCTTACACACGAACGTCTTAATAAGAAACTTTCTATAAGGCAATGCTTGTGGCTATCACATAATTTTTGATAGGGTGTACCCCATTTCCATCCAAATAACCTGTAAAGAATGTGGTTGAAATGTATTATTCTCTGATAACAAATCGATTGCTTGAAGACCCATTATCATTATCATCATTATTTTCTTATCGCTATTATCAGTGCCATCAGTGTCGTTGATTTTATGTTTTGTTACATGCCGGGTCATGTAACAGAGATAATGTTGTGTTAGACGCGGGTCGTGAAATCTTACGGGTGCGGCTCATTTCCCTCATCTCTTTAAAAGAGCAAATATGGCGCCGGGCATGACACGTGAGGGGCTTCGTAAGTAAGAGAAGCTTCAGTGATTAAAGGGGAAACATTTGTCCGTGATTCCGGCCGCGGGTTCTGAATGTAGGTGGGAGGCACTTCACTCAAAGTAGACTTGAGTAAATGTTCGTTAGGGGATTGGCGTGGAATATGTTGATTTTTGACGGATGAGACGTGTAGATTTGATAGATTTAGTTGAAATATATTTGGGATACAGTAGACAACACGACCATTAAATAACAGCCCCGTAGATCGGGCGAGTTACAAAACCGTAGGATTGCGGACAGCGAGCTTGTGTGTTCCCAGTTGTAAGTCCGTCCTACTTGCGCATTTATGTTTTCTGCACAGTACTCCCCGTGGCCGCCCCCCCCCCCTTGTTCCACCCCCACCCCTCCACCCTTTCCTCTTCAATATTCTCTGTTTCCCTTCCCCTCTCTTCCCCTCTGTCCCCCTTCCCTTTCCCTCCCTTCTTGACCGTTCCCTCCCCTCTACATTGGTCCCTCGCTTCCAACTTCCCTCCCCTCCCCTCCCCTCCCCTCCCCTCCCCCTCCCCTCCCGTCCACTCGCCCCCCTCCCCCCTTACACTCCGTGCGCCGCCCGCGAGTGTTTAAAATGTAGTTTTATTTGTTATAAATGTTACTTGTTTCATATACAAGTGCGTATATACCGGTATTGTGAGTTATTTTTTCATGTTTATTCTTATATTTTTTCCCTCCTGCTTTTCATCCTACCTTTGCTTCATCTCTCACCCACTTCCTTTACACCCCCCCCCCTCTCGTAGCGGTACGTCCCGAAATGTGTTTGTCGAGACGTTTTTCCTGTTGCTTTTTTATCTCGTGGTTACAGTGCAGCGCCTCACTCGGTTGGCATCGAAAGCGGACGTCAACTTCTGCAGAGAGAGAGAGAGAGAGAGAGAGAGAGAGAGAGAGAGAGAGAGAGAGAGAGAGAGAGAGAGAGAGAGAGAGAGAGAGAGAGAGAGAGAGAGAG
>BOPN01000342.1:98995-106495 GCA_017312705.2 Penaeus japonicus
ATATATATATATATATATATATATATATATATATGTATGTATATATATATACGTATGTATGTATGCATGCACACATATACAGATATCAATGTAACATGCCCTTACTGCATAAGAATAGCAACACACGCCGTTTCCTAACAATGCCACAGCGCATTATATGGCATCTCTCATTTTCCCTTTTAGACGAAGGCTCCAGTCGGTTAAATTGTCACGAATCCTCACAAAATCACTTGCTCAGAGGCATTGTTTGATAGAGAGGGGAACGCAGGATCGAGGGAAAGGGTTATGGGGAGGGGAATATAATGCAATGTTCTATGTCTCGCTTCGCCCCTTCTCCCCTCTTCCCTCTCCCCTCTTCTCTCACGTCTCTCCTCTTTTCCCTCTCGGTTCTCCCCTTTCAGCACCCTTTCCCCTCTCCCTTATTCCCTGCTCTGTATTCGTTTTCCTCTCCCTCTTTCCCCTCATACCCTGCATCTACCCTGTTTATTTCTCCTTCCCTTCCTCCCTTTCCCCGTGCTCCGTGCCCCTCCTTTCCCTCTAACCCCTCTTTTCTCTGTTCCCCTTCCCCTCCACCGCCTCCCCTGCTCTGTATAACGTCCCTCTTCCCCTCTTGCCCTGCCGAGCACCCTTTTCCCTTCCATTCCTTCCCCTTTTTCGTATCCGTTCTCTCCCTTCTCCTTTGCCCTTTGCCCTCCCCCTTCCCCCTTCCCCCTTCCCCCTACTCATCACAGGAGAGAAAGTTCGAGAAGGCGGAGGCAAAGGAGTTTTAGGGTTGGCCGGGGGCAGGGGAGGGAAGGGGAGAAAGAGAGAGGGAGGGGAGGGAAGGGGAGAGAGAAAGAGGGAGGGAAGAGGAGGGAAGGGAGAGAAGAAGAGAGAGAGAGAGGGGGAGGGAAGGTGAGAGAAATAGAGAGAGGGGGGGAGGGAAGGGGAGAGAGAAAGAGGGAGGGGAGGGGAGGGAAGGGGAGAGAGAGAGAGGGAGGGGAGAGAGAGAGGGAGGGGAGGGGAGGGAAGGGGAGAGGGAGGGGGAGGGAGGGAGGGAAGGGCAGGGGAAGGAAAGGGAAGGGTAGGGTAGGGTAGGGTTGGGTTTGCTTATGCTCGAGGATGTCTTGTCAGTTTTATGTTTTCTTTTTGTAATCGCGACTTTCTTGGATTATAGATGTAGTTTACTTTTCATTATTTTTCTTTCTTTCTTTCTCATTACATTTGAAGGTGGGGTTCCTCCCACCCTTCCCTCTCTCTCTCTTTCTCTTCTTCTTCTCTCCCTCCCTCTCTCCTTCTCTTTTTATCTCTCTTCCTCCCTCACTCCCTCTCCCACACGCATGATCTCCCTCCCTTCCTCACGATCTCTTTCTCCCTCACATGCCCTCACAACTCACTCACCCAGCGGGCAACGGGCGGCCCTAACGTATTCCGCCCACGTCCGCGTCTTCCTTCTCTCTCACACACGCCCGTGGTGGGCGTTGCGGGCGGGGGCCTCCGTGGTGGACGACCGGGGATGGGGGGGGGGAGACTACTGAATACTGCAGGCACACTTCCCCGCACACACTGCTGCGACTGTTTGTTTGCTTTCTTACTTGCTTGCTTATGCTTGCTTGCCTTCCCGGCGTCACTTCCGACAAGCTGCCCAGACGGCGCACTTGTACAACGGAACACATCCCGTACATTAACACGCTCTCGCACACATACACGGCCGCACACACGCACGGATATTCACCCGCACGCACGGATCTTCACCCGCACGCACGCAAGCACGCGCAAGCCAGTCCGAGCGGTCCGTCGAGACGATTTCTACCCGGATCTGCAGCGTCCATGTTTGGGGGCTTGGGTTCAAAAGCGCTGACCATGTTAGGGGGAAGTGGCGTGTTAATGGCATTACGCTGACTCTTTGGATTGCCTCTTTTACTTGCTTTGGGTGCTGGCTTTTAGTGTTGTTGCTGATTATTTTTGTTTTGTTTTGTTTTTGTTTGTTGGTGTTGCGAGGTATTGGTGTACATTGGAGGGAGGGTATGTTTTTTTTCTGTCTGTCGCTGTGAGTTGTCAAACATATTCACACACACATTTTCTCTCTCTCTCTTTCTCTCTCTCTCTTTCTCTCTCTCTCTTTCTCTCTCTCTCTTTCTCTCTCTCTCTTTCTCTCTCTCTCTTTCTCTCTCTCTCTTTCTCTCTCTCTCTCTCTCTCTCTCTCTCTCTCTCTCTCTCTCTCTCTCTCTCTCTCTCTCTCTCTCTCTCTCTCTCTCTCTCTCTCTCTCTCTCTCTCTCTCTCTCTCTCGTGAACGGAGGCTTTGTTCCCAAGGTGCCACACTCATTCGAGTGCCATGCTCGCTTCGCTCAGACGGAACAGAAGAGCCACCTGTCTTCAGCAACGACTGTGCACCCTTTATCTGCGATGCGGCTTCCTGGGGCGGCGTCGTGTCTCTGCTCTTCAAGCACACGCCCCCCTCGCCCCCCCTCCGTCTCTCTCTCTCTCTCTCTCTCTCTCTCTCTCTCTCTCTCTCTCTCTCTCTCTCTCTCTCTCTCTCTCTCTCTCTCTCTCTCTCTCTCTCTCTCTCTCTCTCTCTCTCTCTCTCTCTCCCTCTCTCCCTCTCTCCCTCTCTCCCTCTCTCCCTCTCTCCCTCTCTCCCTCCCTCCCTCTCTCCCTCCCTCCCTCCCTCCCTCCCTCCCCCCCTCCCCCCCACCCCTCTCCACCTCACAAACAAACCCACTCACCCACACAGACGCACGGACACTCAAGACACGCACGCACATGTCCAACCATTAGGACCACAGACAGGGATGTCCTTCGCGGGTACTGCTCTGTGACGGCGCGACCTCCGGCATCAGCAGCAGCGACTGACGCATAATCTCGTTAGTGTCGCCGTCGCCGCGTCACCACTTCCCGCGTCTGAGTCCAGCTGGCTTGATGGGCCTGAGATGGTGGCGTCAGCTCAGACTTAGGGTCTGGACCTTCGTGACGTTGGCAGTAGTTGGATGGATGGATAGAGGCATGTATAGATGGCTAGATACATACATGCGCACACACATGCATGCATACGTACGTATGTGCATGTTTACCTACATACATACATACATACATACTTATATACATACGTATTTACATATATACATATACATGGAAGAATACATTCATACATGCATATAGTTGTAGCTTTTGTTCTTCTGACATATCAAGCCTCAACAACAACAACAACAAAAATGTCCTATTCGTTTCACGTCGTAAGAGGAAGGGAAGAGGAAAGAGGCCAAGGAAGCCAGTCTCTCCTCGTAAACACATCGTTGCGGGACCAGCTTCTTGCTCCGAATTCCTCCTCCGTTTTGATTTCATGTACACACTTTAGATCACATTGCATTTTCTTCCTTCTGCCAGGAGTGAATAAAGGTTTGGGGGGGGGCGGGAGGAGGGGGGGCGAAACTGCTTGTCTTAAAGATGGCTATCAGACTTGTATATTGGGCATAGAAGAAGAAGAGGCTCTCAATTTTGGTTATGTTTTGGCTGTGTGTCTAGGCTTTTGGGTTTCAGGTGTGGTTGTGGACAAGGTCGCGTGTACAGCGAATGTCTAGGGTATGGGCGTGGTATAGGGTACCCCGTACGTAGGGCATCCGGTGGGGGCGGGGGTGGCAACAGGAACGGAGATACATGCTTCATATCACGGAGTTTATTTATTTATTTATTTATTTATTATGTACGCAGTTTTTTTTCTTGTTGCCTTACGGACTATACTTCGGTGACATATCCTTATCTATCTATTTGTGTGTCCGTCTGTGTGTCTATACTTGTGTATGTTTTCTTGCGTTCGTGCACTGGCTGCCTGCGTGTGTGTGGCCTGGCCGAAAATAGCGAAAAATGTATACTTCCTTGCATGTTATTGGACACACGTCTTAATATTTTGAAGGGAGATTTGAGTGTTAGGGTAAGGAGAGGGAATTGCATTTTTTTTTTTTTTTTTATCAGTATATAGTATTTTTTCAGGGGGGGGTGAAGGGAAGGAGTTTCTAATTTTTCTTAATGGATATACAGTACTTTTACATTCTTCTCTTTAAGTCTGGATGTGGCTGGTACGGAGCGGGAGGAGGCTAGGGATGTGGGGGGGAGGGGGGGTCCAGCAGAGCCACGCGGTCTGTGGGTGCTGGTTCGGGGGTAGGGGGGAGGTGGGGGTGGATGCCTTGCGTGCGTCCTTGGCCATTCCTCGCTCGGATCCTCACTAAGCGGCCGAGCGAATGTGTTTTCCTCCCGCGACCGCCGCTGACGCCGCCGCCGCCGCCGCCGCCATCGCTTGCATATAAAGGGTTGGGGGAGGGGTATGGGGGCACAGGCAGCAGAGGGCGTTGAGAGCGTGACGTCAACCGGGCACGAGCCAGGCAGCCGCTATTTTGGAGCGGCGGCGCCCCCCTCTCCCAGGCAGGCGGAGTTGCACCAGGCTGTTGCAAGTGCAGTGTGCGTTGCAGCCCCGGCAGCAGCCCCCCACTCCAGACCTTCCGCCTGGAGGGGCGAGGCCTCGGCGATGTCCCTTCCCTCCGTTCCCTCCTCCTCGATAGGCCTTGCTTGAGCCTGTGTCGCGACGCCGTTGTTCCTTCCCAGCCTCGCGTGACCACACTCTCCTCCGTTTCAGACTGTTGGCGACGATGCAGCGCGGACGCCAGCGTGAGCGACAGCAGACGTCACCACTTCCAGCACCTCCCCCACCACCAGCGTCAGGAGCAGCAGCAGCAGCAGCACTGTGCGTGTTGTGAGGGCTGCGGAGGAGTGGCGTCGCAGGGCGAGGTGTCGGCGGGGCGCCGCGAGGGCCAGCAGCAGCAGCAGCAGCTTCAGGAGGCGTGTCGGTGGCGGGCACCTCCGGGGTGGTGGCGGTGGCGGCGGTGGTGGGGCAGGTGCCAGTGTGGTGGACAGTGTCAGGACTGTAGCGTTATGGACAGTGGGGGCAGTGCAGGCCCACCAGCCGCAGCCAGCCCGCCCCCCGCCGCCCACCAGTGCCCTTGCCCCGCGCTCGCGCCCGCACCCGCCCGCACACCCGCGCCCACAGCGTCCAGGTCGAGGAGCAGCATGCCCTCGTACTCCTCGATACTCACCTTACTCCTCCTTCTAGTCGCCACGTTACCCAGGTTTACAGGTAAGTCCTCGCCGCCGTGTTCGTTTCATTAGTCCTACCTCCTTAGTCCTCATTACTTCTCTTCATTAGTCCTCCTCACTAGTCGTCCTCAGCTCCTTGGCAGGAGCGTCAAGACGGACGGCGTCAGGCAGCGTCTGGACATAACTTATCCGCGTCGGGCGCCGCCGTCCAGCCTTGAGCATGGGCTATCAGGGCGAGCGCACAATGAGCTCTGTAAACGATGACTTGATGTATTGGCAATCAATCTCGCCGCCTTCAAAGGGAGTGTGCGACTCTGCACTATTGCCATATATCATGCTTAAGGGGGAGTACGCGCCTCTCAGGGACGCTCTCGAATTAGCAGCTGTTTGGTTGTTGCTTTGTTTCGGGTAAATTAAATATCGTGTAAAGTTTGAGGCACCGTATTTTCTGGTCGATTACTTTCTGATTAGATAAATTGTTGTAGTCTCCCTCCCTCCCTTCCTTCCTCCCCACTTTCTCTCCCTCTCCCTCCACTTCTCCCACTCCCCCCTCTTCCTTCAACACCCCTCCCCCCTTCCCTCAGCGATCACGTATTTAGACGAAAAGTTAACGTCGGATTCTCTCGCGCAAAGCTTTAGCCTGATCTTGAGACGTATGATTATTGTCTTCGCTCGGGCGACTGGGCGGCAAATCAAGAGGTAGCTTCCGCGGTGCAACGTTTCTTTCCTGTATTTTTAATGAGCGCCCGACCGACTCCCCGCGCGGAATACGGGATGCAACTGACATTACCGGCGACTGCAGTCTGGCCGGCCGCCGGGGAGACGCCTCGGCGAAGGGCATCTTGCTCTTGCTCGCTCACATGCACGGGCAACTAGCATGCACCATTGCAAACGAACATGCACGCACATTTATAAGTAATCTTACACACTTGCGCGAGGACATGCACACGCGCGTGCGAACACACACACACACACACAACAAACAAACAAACAATCAAACAAACGCATGTATAAATTCCCTACGCCATCAAGTCCACATACGTAAGCGAATGGGCGTATGAATGAATGAATGAATGAATAAGTACATGAGTGGGTGAGTAGGTGAATGAATCCCGGCCGACAGGAAGCGCTCTGGAAGGGCCACACCATCTAGGGTCGCGAGATATCGATTGGCCCCTACCTGGCCTAGGATCAATGCGGACTGTCCATCACGCTATCATTAGCACGGTGTCGCCAGGTACTCCCAAGATGACAGCCTCGCTATCGGCACTCGTGCACACTCGTCGGGGCCCACGTACACGGGGAAAGACACGTGCACTCGCATATTCGCTGCGCACACACACACACACACACACACACACACACACACACACACACACACACACACACACACACACACCCCGACCACGTTTTTCACCCCCCCCCCCCACTCCAACCCCACCCCCACCCCTTCACCCCGGTTCCCCGCCACTCGTGTCATCTCAGTCACGAATATTCCCCGCCTATATAATAGTCTAGCACCGGAGCAGCAGCCGGGATCCGAGATGCATTCCCTGGATGTTAACGGGGCATTTTCCGCGAGTATAGGGTACGTATCGAGAGCCATAGGGATGGGGGGGGGGGGGGGGGGGCGGGAAGGGTTAAGACAAGTTAAGGTATGCTGTGGTACCTCTCTTAGTATAGGAGTAGGTCGGGGGGGTAGGCTATTTTGGTACCTTTTTTTATTTAGGCTATTTCGTAATGATATGCAATAAGGATAGGTAAGGGTGTTGATGTGTTAGGGAGGACGGTAGGATTGGTAAGAGGAGAATGATTAGGAAGGAGGATAGATGCGATGGGTAGTTGTTTACCATCTATCCTATTGTTGTTGGTTCGGTGTGATATCGACAGGGCGATGGAGAGCCAACCAGACCGCGTGGTTCTTGGCTGGCGTGTCCTACTCGATAATCATAGACAGCCCCTTCCCCTCCTCCTTCCAAGCCCCTCCTTTCCCTTCCCGCTCTATTCCCTCTTTCCTCTCCTTTCTTCCTTTCCCCCCTCCTTTCTTCCTTTCCTCCCTCCTTTCTTCCTTTCCTCCCTTTCTTTTTTTCCTTCCTTCCTTTCTTCCTTCCTTCCTTCCTCTTTTTCCATCCTTCCCATCCTTCCCTTTCACCTCCCCTTTCTCCATTCACTCCTCCCCCCCATTTCTCCCTTTCTTCCTCTCTACTCCACCTATGCCTTTCCTCTACTTCCTTTCTCCTCTTTCTCCTCCCCCGCGTTTTACCTTTCCCTCCTCCCCCCCCCCCCCTTCCCCTCCTTTCCCCTCCATTTCTGTAGTGTCATCGGGCTGCTCAAGTTCTCTTCTCTATCGCCAGTTGTAAATGGATCTTTTTCTCTTAAGCAGCTGGATGAACTTGTTGTTGATTACCCTGGACCACAAGTGTACTCTCCCTCCC
>BOPN01000342.1:111495-131495 GCA_017312705.2 Penaeus japonicus
GTCACAAGGAATGGAGGGTCGGAAAGCACATTGGGGGTTAGGGGCTAGGGAGGGGGTCGGTTTTCCTCCCCCCCTCCTCCCTCTCCCTGTCCCTTGGATGCGCTTGGGTGCCATAAGTATAGGCCTATCCCCGTGCCCGCGGAGGGTGCCAGCTTCCCCTGTCTCATTAAGGTGCCGTGTGTTTGGCCAGGTCCTGGGACGCGGGGTATGGAGGGGCCTGGGAACGACGTTTTAGACGTTATTTTTCACTCTCTCTCTTTCTCTTTCTCTCTCTTCCTCTTTCTCTCTTCCTCTTTCTCTCTCTTCCTCTTCCTCTTTCTCTTCTCTTCTCTCCCTCTCCCTCTCCCTCTACTCTCTCTCTCTCTCTCTCTCTCTCTCTCTCTCTCTCTCTCTCTCTCTCTCTCTCTCTCTCTCTCTCTCTCTCTCTCTCTCTCTCTACTCTCTCTCTCTACTCTCTCTCTCTCTCTCTCTCTCTCTCTCTCTCTCTCTCTCTCTCTCTCTCTCTCTCTCTCTCTCTCTCTCTCTTTCTCTCTCTTTCTCTCTCTCTTTCTCTCTCTCTTTCTCTCACCTCACATTTGGCACAAGTGACGATCTTTCGTATTTATAAAATGTTACAAAAGAAGTCTTGAAAAAGAAAACGTGAGCTCTCGTGTCCTGTTCCAAAATGCAAGAACCACAGAGAGAGAGAGAGAGAGAGAGAGAGAGAGAGAGAGAGAGAGAGAGAGAGAGAGAGAGAGAGAGAGAGAGAGAGGCAGAGAGAACAGTGGAAAGAGAAAGAGAAAGAGAGGCAGAGAGAACAGTGGAAAGAGAAAGAGAAAGAGAGGCAGAGAGAACAGTGGAAAGAGAAAGAGAAAGAGGCAGAGAGAACAGTGTCACGTGTTTCGAGTTTTCCTCCGGGTCAAGTAAAATCCTTAAAACTCGTTAACCTTCTGGGTCGATAAGAGGCCAGTCAGGGGGGGGGGGGGGGGGGGGGGGGGGGGGGGGGGGGGGGGGGGGGGGGGGGGGGGGGGGGGTAGAGGAAAGGGGCAAGGGAGAGGGAGGGAAGAGGGTAGAGGAAAGGGGCAGGGGTGGAGGAAAGGGGCAGGGGGGGAGGGAGGGAAGAGACTGGAGGAAAGGGGCAGGGGAGAGGGAGGGAAGAGGGTAGAGGAAAGGGGCAGGGGCGGAGGCAGGGAATAGGGTGGAGGAAAGGGGCAGGGGGGGAGGGAGGGAAGAGACTGGAGGAAAGGGGCAGGGGAGAGGGAGGGAAGAGGGTGGTGCAAGGATGAGGAAGGTGGAAAAGGGTGGAAGAGTCAAGAGGTGGAAAGGGGTCGAGGAGGAGGGGCGGGGGGGGGAGGAGGAGGAGGAGGAGGAGGAGGGCAGTTTAGTGGTGCCAGATGTGTGGCAGTTGGGGCAGGAAGGCGTGACGGCAAGTTTGTTCATGCTGGCTAATTTGACTGCTCTGTTTCTTTTTGTTTCTCTCTCCTTTCTTTCTCTTTCTCTTTCTCTTTCGCTTTCTATATCTCGTTTGTTATGTTTTTTTTCTGTTCCTCACAGCCTTAATTACAGTTTTAGTTTTTTTCCCGTCTCATTCCACTATTTGTTATCTCTCCTCTCTTTCTTGTTTTTTCTTGCGTGTCGTTTCTCATTGTGTGTTGGTTTCCCATTCATCTCTCCGCCCTCATTATTCTCTCTGGGTTTTCTGCTCTGCCTCTCCTCCTCTTATATCCCTTCACCCGAGCTTCGTTATTACAGTTATTCCATTTGCTCGTGGCATTTACTCTAATAGCTTGTTATCTTTTGGTTGCTGTCTCCCCTTTCCGATTTACTGAATTTGTTTGTTATCCTTCTTTCATGTGTGTGTGGTTATTTGTTCTTCCTCATCCATATTTTGTTAATTTGCCTTCTCGTCTTCGTCTTTGCCTTCCTCTTTCTATTTTATATTTTGCTTTTTTTGTTATTCTTTTCATTTCCTTTTTACTCAACGTCTCACTTTGCTTCCCCTCTTTCTCTTTCGTCACTTTGTCTTCACGTCTTTCACCTCCCTATTATTCTCTCTTCCTCCTTCACCCTCCATCTCCTTCGTCTTCGCCTCTTCTATCCCTCTTTTCTCCTGCCTCTCCTCCTCCCTCCTCCTCCTCCTCCTCCTCCTCCTCCTCCTCCTCCTCCTCCTCCTCCTCCTCCTCCTCCTCCTCCCTCCTCCTCCTCCTCCTCCCCCTTCCTCCTCCTTACAGAGACCGGAAGCGCCCGAAATGCGGCTCATTTTGGGAAGAGGAGCCACCATGAGGGTGAATAAATCTTGTGAGAGGGAGGGAGGGAGGAAGGGAGGGAGATGTGGAGGTAGATGGGTTGGTGGGAGGTAGATAGGGGAGGGAGGGAGAGGGGAGAGAAAGCAACGTGGGTTTGACTCGGGCAAGGGGTGAGAGAGGACGGTCTCATGGTTAGAATGATACTGTTATTGCCATTGTCGTCATCATTATCATTATCACCACCACCACCACTACTACTACTACCACTACAACTGCAATATCACTATACTCCAACTTTTATTTGGTTTTGGCTCTTGTTTAACACTGGTTTCTTTATTATTTATTATTTATTTATTTATTTATTAATTTTGTGAGAGGGTTTGAGATCTGGTTTTGAAAAGTGTTGTGTTGCGTTCCTGAAGGTAGGTTTTCTAGCGTAAAAGTGTTTTTATTTGTGTAGTTATTTTACTCTATATTTCATTTGTTTTCATTAATGTATGTATTAATTACGTGAGAACTCGTGCAGCAGTTCGGAAATCGTATTTGGAAACATCACCTTGGATAAAAAAAAATCGGTAGATTTATATATACATACAATAAAAGCCATGGTGCGTCGTCAGGTAGGGAGGCGCGGACGTGGACCACCGAAAGCCAGAGGCCGCCACCGTCACCCTGGTCTGGCCAAGTCACGCCTCCCCCTCCTCCCCCTCACATACGAGCACGTACACTTCAAGCGACGGTACCTCTTGGTAACTCAGTAACAGAACTATGTTTGCTTCCTCACCTTTCCTTAACTTTATCAGTTTTTCATTTCCTCCTCTGCTCTCTCTGCCATGCACTTTATCCCTCTTCCTCTTCCTCCTCTTATTCCTCTTCCTCCTCTTCCTCCTCTTATTCCTCTTCCTCCTCTTCTTCCTCTTCCTCCTCTTCCTCCTTTCCCTCCTCTTATTCCTCTTCCTCCTCTTCTTTCTCTTCCTCCTTTTCCTTCTCTTCCTCCTCTTCCTCCCTCCTCTATTACCATTTTGATAGGATGCCGCCCTGTACTCACAGGACCTTCGCCTTCTCCCGGTGTCCTTTGTATGGAGGGTCTTGTCAGGACAACAGGGAGGGAGAGAAGGAAGGAAGGGAATGAGGGAATAAGAGGAGGAAGAGGAGGATGGGGAAGCAAGGGAAGAGGAAGAGGAAGAGGAATATGTGGCGTCAAGAATGGAAAGAGGAGGAGAAAGCGAATGAGGAAATGAGGAGAATGAGAAAAAAAGAAGAAGAAAGGGCCGGCATCATGATGAGCATTTACCGGGTCTGCCCCGAAAGCCATTTGTTTGTCCTGTCGGCGCGGGTGTGTGCGTAGCCAAGCCGACCCAAGCCAGCCAAGCCTTCGCCGGGTTGTGCGCGCTCCTTCTCTCTTTCTCTTTCATTCTCTCTCTCTCTTTCATTCTCTCTCTCTCTTTCATTCTCTCTCTCTCTTTCTTCCTCTTTCTTTCTCTTTCTTTCTTTCTCCCTTTCTTCCTCTCTTTCTTTCTCCCTTTCTTTCTCCCTTTCTTCTTCCCTTTCTTTCTCCCTCTCTTTCTCTCTCTGTTTCTTTCTCTCGCTCTCTCTCTCTCTCTCTCTCTCTCTCTCTCTCTCTCTCTCTCTCTCTCTTTCTCCCTCTCCCTCTCCCTATCCCTCTCCCCCTCCCCCTCTCTCTCTCCCCTCTCTCCATCTCCCCCTCCCCCTCCCCCACACACTCGTTTTTTGTTGTTTTTCATTTTTATTTCATATTTTATATTTGCGTTTTTAGATGTGTTTTTGTATGGTGACATTGTTGCTGTTACTTGGTATTTGCGTTGGTTTTGTACAGCCTCGCAGCGTACGGTATGTTACTTTTTCCAGCCACACCCAGCCACGTGGGACTATCTCCTTACTTTAGCCCCACCTCTCTCTCTCTCTCTCTCTCTCTCTCTCTCTCTCTCTCTCTCTCTCTCTCACTTCCCTCCTCCATCTCTGTCTTTCTCTCCTCTCCATCTCCCAACCCTCCCTCTCCGTCTCATTGCTTCCGCACTTCCAGTCATTCTTTCTATCACATCCAATCTCATTTTATTTTCCATTTTTCTTTTTCCCTTCTTTCTCCCTCTCCAATCTTTCTCCCTTACCTTCCTATCCCCTTTCTCCGCCTCTTCCTGCTGTGCGCCGAATGCCTGAAACCTTTCCATCCGACTATCGGTGACTCACCTTGAGCTACGTTTGCCAAGGAATCTGTCAATAGTTGACACGCTAGAGAATCGTGTCCCTCTGTCTGCCCGTCTGTTTGATTGCGCCCCTTTAATCCCTAGTCTTCTCTCTTCCCCTTCCCCTTCCGAGCAGACAGGCAGACACAAACGGATGGCAGGATTGGGTGGGAGAGAGGTTTGCTCCCTTCCCCCTCTCCCCTTTCCCTTTTCTCCTCTTGCCCACCTCCCTTTTTCCCTCCCCTTCCCTCTTCTCCTTTCGCCTCCCCCTTTTTTCCCTCCCCTTCCCTCTTCTCCTCTCGTTCTCCTTCCCCCTCTTCTTCTTATTGCGCCCCACCCCCTCCATCCCCCTAACTCTCTACTTCAATCCTTTTCCCTCCTCTCTTCTCTTCGTTTATTCTTTCCCTCACCCCCTTGCCCGTACCTACGCTCATTCGAATTCTCTCCTCTTCTTCCTCTTCCTCTTCCTCTTCCTCCTCCTTTTCCTCCTCCTCCTCTTCCTCCTCCTCTTCCTCCTCCTCTTCCTCCTCTCCTCACGCCCTACCCCTTCGCCCCCTTCTCCCCCCTTTGATTTCCTGGTGGAAAACATTGGACGAAACGGGTCGACATATTAAAAGGGTGAAAAAGGGTGTGTGAGATTTTGGAATTGTTGACTGTGAAATGGTTGGGAATTGTTTCGCCGTTAAATTTGTTTCAGATTTAAAAGACAAGGGTGGCAGTGGCATGTATATTTTTCAGATAGGTGTGGGTATTCGTTTTATCATTGTTGTTGTTTTTAATTATTTTAGGAAGATTATTTGTTTGTTTTTATCCGGTGGTTTATCTCGTTGTTTGCGTGCGCGGAAGTGTGTTTATGATGGATGTTTTACAGTGAATGCATGTGTTATGGTTTGAATGTCGTTTGTCCTATGACGAGAATGGTATGTGTGTTTTGGTGGGAATGGTGCATGTGTTATGGGGAGAGTAGCGCGTGTGTTATGGTGGGAATGGTGCGCGTGTTATGGTGGGAAAAGTAAATGGTGCTCCTTAGCGGTAAATTGTTTACCATATCCCGAGGAAGGGTTGAAGGGGGTGGGGGGTGACTAAGATGGAGTGGGGGTTGGTAGGGGGGGTGGGTTACTTGATGCCCAGGTCGGTGACGTGTGTGTGTGAGTGCGTGCGTGCGTGTGCGTGTGACCTGACTTGACCTGGCCAAGGTGTCCCGCAGGAAGCATCTCAACCACAGCCGTAATCCATCATCTCACCTGTCACGAAAGTCGCCCGGCTTTTCCTTTTTCGTTTCCTCTCCCCCCCCCCCTTCCCTCCTTTCCCTTCCCTTTCCCTTCTCCCCCTCTTCTCCTCTTCCCCACTTTCCCTTCCCCTCTCCTCTCTTCTCCTCTCTTCTCCTCTCCTCTCCTCTTCCCCACCCATTCTCCCTCCCCCTCCTCTTCCCTCCCCCTTTCGCCCCTTCTTCCTTCTCTCTGTTCTTCTCTCACCCCTTTCTCCCGTCTCACCCCCCTTATTTTCCTTCTCCCATCTCCATCTTCTCTTTGTGCCTCTCCGTTTATTCTCTCCCCTCCTTCCCATTCTTCTCCTCCATCTCTTCTCCCTTTCTTCCCAATCCTCCTCCCCACTTCCCCTCTCTATACTCTCAAGTTAAAGGTCCACGTTGCTTGGCTTGATATTGATGGTAAAAATAGTAATGGTGATGATAAGAAATGGTAGTGATAATGATGGTGATGACAGTAACAATGATAATGGTGATAGTAATAAAAGTAATTATTTTTTATTTTTTTTATTTTTTGTAATAATGAGAGGTACGAAACATAAATGTTGCACAAGACGGAGTAAAGAAGGAAGGCAGTTGAGTATTGTTGCCTTGGTTTATCGCCGCAACTACAACAATGGCAAGTAGATGATCCGAGAGTGACTTTACTGGCCTTTTACCGTTAACAGTGACGGTCGGAGGAAGAGGGAAGGGGAGGGGGGTCTGGGGGGTTAAGACGGGGAGGCACCTTCACCCCGTAACCTCTTCTTCCTCCTTCCCTCCCTCCCTCCCTCCCTCCCTTCTCCCCTTTTCCCTTCCTCTCCCTCCCCCCCTCACTACTCCCGTATCCTCCTTCCTACCCCTATTCCCTTCTGCTCTCCCTCTAGTCCTCCCACCCACCCCACCCCACCCCTCTACCACCCCTCTCTCTAGGAGCCAACAAGGTCGCTCGCTTGCATTGTCATGTGGCGCCAGGGAGACTCCTGGTTTTGGGTCATGAGAGGTCATCCGAGTCCAAGGAATGACGAGAGACAGCGCGTACGACGAAATGCTCCTGTTCTTCTCCTCTTTTCGTTTTATTTGCTTGGCCTTTCAGTTTCGTTTTCATTTTCTTCACCCAAATAGAACGAAGAAAAGGATGTTTGTTGTTTTTCTTCGTCTACGTGAAGAAAAAGTTACTATCCCGTATCATGACTATTATAGCCGTCGTATGTCTGCCTGTTTGCCTGGCTATCTGCCTGTGAGCGTGCATGTTTCAGGGTGCTTCTGTGCAGACCTGGCACGATGTATGGCGGTCGACGCGGGGGGAGAAAAAGGGCGCGCGCCGTGGCACCCCCGTAGCGTGGGCGTGGGGGCTGGGCGTGTCTGCCGAGACGTCTCGATGTATGGGCTGAGGGCGGAGGTTGCCGGGAACGCTCGGATGGTTATCGCGCTCTCAGTCGAGGGGAAGGTGACGGGGAGAGCCTTCATTATCCTGGGATGGAGGAAGGGAGAGGAAGGGGAAAGAGGGAGAGGGAGAGGGAGGAGGAAAGGGAGGGCAGAAAAATGACGAGAAAAAAGAGGGAAAACTATTAAGAGATGACGAGCGAAAGGGAGAGAGGAAGTGTGTGTGTGTGCGGGGGAGGGGAGAGGGGGGATACGGGCACTGGCGGGGTTCACCTGGCACCCGCCTTCGCCGCGCCGAGCAACGCAAAGAGCGGGTCAAGTGGATGAAGCACTTGCCTCGCCTTTACACACCTCGCTCCTCGCTGCTCATTATGAGGGGCGAGGGTAAGAGGGTGACGTTCAGAGGTAGGAAGGGGAATGCTGGGGGAGGGGAGAGATTGTATCTTACGCTCTCTTCCTTTGTCTCTTCTCCTTGTCTCCTCTTCCTCCTCTCTCTTGCTCATTCTCTTTCTCTTTCCCTCCCTCATTATGTGAAGCTCCCTCGATTTTCCACGATCGGTACAAGTGCCTCGTATGTACAATAGTCGTACATTGGCCGTTCATGGCCGCCGGTGGAGTGAGCGCGTGCTTGGATGTGTTTAGAAAGTTGCCACTGGCTTTCCCTGAGGCCGGTCTCCCCTTTCCCCTCCTCTTCTTCCTCCTCCTCCTCCTCCTCCTCCTCCTCCTCCTCCTCCTCCTCCTCTTCCTCCTCCTCTTCCTCCTCCTCTTCCTCCCCCCTTCCTCCCCCTTCCTCCCCCTTCCTCCTCCTCTACCTCTTCCCCTTCCTCCTCCACCTCCTCCACCTCTTCCCCTTCCTCCCTTTCCTTTCCTTCAGTCCCCCTTCTTCATTCTTCTTTCGCTTTCTTCTACTTTTCACCCCTTCCCTCTCCTCTCCCATTTCTCTCTTCTCTATTTTACTTCCTCTCATCACTCATTCCCTCCCTCCTCTCCTCCTCTCCTCCTCCTCCTCCTCCTCCTCCTCCTCCTCCTCCTCCTCCTCCTCCTCCTCCTCCTCCTCCTCCTCCCCCCCTTCCTCCTCCTCCTCCTCTACTTCTTCCCCTTCCTCCTCCTCCTCCTCCTCCTCCTCCTCCTCCTCCTCCTCCTCCTCCTCCACCTCTTCCACTTCCTCCTCCTCCTCCTCCTCCTCCACCTCTTCCCCTTCCTTTCCTTCAATCCCCCTTCTTCATTCCTCTTTCGCTTTCTTCTACTTTTCACCCCTTCCCTCTCCTCTCCCATTTCTCTCTTCTCTATTTTACTTCCTCTCGTCACTCATTCCCTCCCTCCGACCCTCCTCCTCTCTTCTCCTGTCTTTCCCAACCCTCCCCCCTTCCCCCGCTACCTGCCTCCGCACACGCACAGTTTTGCTTGTTTCCCACAGTTCCATTACCGACCCGAGTTATGGCTCCACAGGTTGTTTGTATTGTGCTGACTTTATAGGCCTACCTGCCGTCACCCCCTCCCCCCACCACCTCTTCTACCCCCCCTCTCCCCGATCTTTTCTGCCTCTTCGGGTACAGTTTGTGTGAATGGCGAGTTTTGCGATAAACATCAAACATTTTCTTTACGATGGGGTCTACCCGTCCGTTGCCAAGAAGAATAGGGCTGGCTCATTTGTTCACGTACTAATTTATTTATTGATACATTTCTTGATGGTTGGTATTGGGGTCATTGAAATGGCAAATATATATATATATATATATATATATATATATATATATATATATATATATATATATATATATTGATTTAGGAAATGATTATTCCCTTTCTCATATTCTCATCTATTTTTATATATCTTCGATTTTGTTGTCCTCGACCCGCTTCACTCTTTTCTTCTTACCCCCCTTCTCCTCCGTCTTACAACCTACACACTTTCTTCTGTAATCCGTCTCCCCCCTCTCTCCCTTCCCCCTTCCTCCCTTCGTTTCCCTTTCCCTTCCTTCCCTCTCCCCCTCCCACTTCAGGCTCGGAGGTCAAGTGGTAAGAAACGTACAGGTATGGTACCGGGAGCAACTGGGTTCTTACCGGACACCGGCTTACCTTTTCCTCTAATCTCCCCCTACCCCTCCCCCTCCGCCTCCCCCCTTCTCCCTTCTCTACTCCTTCTTTTCCTTCTCTTTCTTTCCTCCCCCTCTGCTCTTGCCTCAGCCTCCTTCTCTTACCCCTCTCTATTTCTCCATCCTTGGCTTGTCCCCTCACCCTCTTCCTTTCCCTCCTTCATCCCTCACCCGCTCCACCTTCCTCCTCTTTATCCCTCCTTCCCTCCCCTCCCCCTCTCCTCCTCCCTTCCCCTCCCCTCCCCTCCCTTCCCCTCCCTTCCCCTCCCTTCCCCTCTCCCCCCCCTCTCCCTCCCCCCCCCTCCCCTTACTTTCTCCCCTCACCCTCTCTTGCGCTCCACACGCTATCTTGTGTTTTTTGTTGTTGTTTATACTTTTGCGACTTTCGTGTCTGAGGAGGAATGCGTGAGTATCGAGGCAGTCAAATGGAGCAGATTCAAGCAGGCAAGCAGACCCGAACGAGCAGTCATCATTACATGCTTGCTTGTCTGCTTGTATACTTAAACTTCTTGCTTTAACAAAACAAACATAGGGACAGACAGACAGACAGACAAACAGACAAGGGCGAACGACACGAGCATGTACGCAAGCGGTCGAAACGGATTCGAAATGCTCGTGTAATGTTTACGCGCGGGTGGCACGGTATATGCATATTTTGCGCGGGAGGTGTTTACAAGGGAGGGTGAAAAGGGGTGGTGGTGGGTGAGTAGAGGGGGGGGGTTAGGGTGAGGGGAGCAAGAGACACCAGTTTCCAGGTTGTTGTTCTTTGCTAACTAAGGATTTTACTTTTATTTTTATTTTTGTTTGATCAGTTTTTCTTTAGATCCCCTCTCTATCTTTCCCCTCTCCCTCTCTTCTTCCTTCCCTCCCTCCCTCCCTCTCCCTCTCTCTTTCCCTCCCTCCCTCCCTCTCCCTCTCTCCTTCCCTACCTTCCTTCCTCTCTCCTTCCCTCCTTCACTCACTCTTTCCCTCTCTCCCTCTCTCCCTCTCCCTCATTCTCTCTCTCTCCCTCTCCCTCTCCCTCATTCTCTCTCCTTCTCTTTCTCCCTCTCCCTCTCCCTCATTCTCTCTCTCTTTTTCTCTTTCTCTTTCTCTTTCTCCCTCTCCGCTCCTCTCCGCTTTTTCGTACCATTTGGGCGACGGAGGGTAAACTTTTTTTTAACATCTAGCGAGTTTCTTAGAGTGCGTCTGCGTAAGTGGTCTCGAGGGTGTGGGTGGGAGTGTTATTTTTATCCTTTTGTTTTTAGACTTTTTTCTCACTCTTTTTAGGGCGAATCGATAGGGAGGGAGAGTGGGATGGAGACAGGGAGAGGGAGAGGAAGAGGGAGATGAAGAATGGGTTTCGAATGATGGTTAGGGTGAAAAAGTCTATAACGATCGGTAGTGTAGAAAGGAGGGGGGGTGATTACTGATTGAAGACCACAAATATGACGGGAAAAGTAGACGAGTAAGCTAGGGTGAAAGGGTGAAGAAGGGAGGGGGAGGGGGAAGTTCGAGGAATTGTTTACCTCCGTCACTCTCTCACCAGCTGGAGGTCCGTCGATCTTAGTCCCTTGGGGGTGGGGTGGGTGGGGGATGGGAAGGGGGGATGACGGAGGTAGGTGTTTGTCCGGGTTACCTCACTGTCGCTAAACACTCCTCTTAAGTGATTGCTTGTTTTTCATTCTCCGCGGGCGATTAGCGCTGTTCTAATCTGTCTCTCTCTCTCGCCCTCTCTTTCTCACTCTCCTTCTTTCCTTCCTTCTTTCTTTTCTTCGCCCTGTCCCTCATTCTCATTCCCAATTTCCTCCTATACCCCATCTCGTTACAATCAGTAAAAAAGGCGAAAGGGGGAGGGAAGAGGAACGGGAGGGGGAGATGTATGAGTGGAAGAGGGATTAATCCGCTGTTGAGGATGTGGATTACAAGGGTGGAGAGCGGATGGCGTGGATAAGCGTGGCCATTGTGGCTGTGAGTGCGATTCGAGATGATCTTTACGGGAAGGAGAGTCAAAAGGATGGATGATAATGAGGAAGTCTTGATGATGACGGCGAGTGAAAAAGGCAGAGGAAGAAAAGGGATCACGTAAGTATGGCATACGTAGGACAGGGGGAGAAAAGACAGCAGGAGATAAAAGGACAGGAGAGGAGGGCAAGGGTTATGTCGAGGCTTATCTCGGAGCAGCCTGGGGGCGTCCTGCGCCTGGGGATTCTCACCACTCCTTCAGTGTGGCGGAGATGGAGCGCGCGCGTGCTACACACACACACACACACACACACACACACACACACACACACACACACACACACACACACACACACACACACACACACACACACACACACCGCACATTTGTACTCGTACAATCGTATTTGTCCTCACGCTTTTATTCATGTGGATAGGACACTAACAATCAGTACGGGGTAATGGCTAATAAATACCACCAAGTCTATTATTAAGTACGAATAGTACTATTATTTGTTCTTATTTATTACCATTTTATATACATCGTTTACTCTGCCGTTTACTCATGTACTTTATCTCTTTCTACAGGTATGTGTTCCGTTGCGAAATCCACAGCGATGGCGACAGAAAGATAAGTGTCATGCATGCGTGTACGTGCGTGCGTGTATGCGTGCTTCCCTGTGTGTGTGTGTGTCATGACCTTGGTGACCCCGCGAGTGAGCGAGCGATGTAACGGTGGTTCTTATTCGAGGTTGACCCAAGTGTCAGTTGAGGGAAGGGGGGAGGGTAGGGGATGGAAGGGGAGGATGTAGAGAGAGAGAGAGAGAGAGAGAGAGAGAGAGAGAGAGAGAGAGAGAGAGAGAGAGAGAGAGAGAGAGAGAGAGAGAGAGAGAGAGAGAGAGAGAGAGAGAGAGAGAGAGAGAGACAGACCGTACGTACGAGTGCGTGCGTGTCAGAGTTATAGGGAGACAGGCATGTAGTCAGGCAGTCAGGTACAGATATGCGCCAGATATAGATAAAATCTTTTATCTGAGCGCCCCCTTTCTTCTTCTTTTCTCCTACTATCCTTAATTTTCGGCACTATCATTATTCCTCTCTTTTCTTCTCGGTAATCCTTGCCGTTCCCCTGCCTCCCTGTCTTCCAAGTCAAAAAAAGGTAATAGATGTCACAAGTTCATTATCTTTGCATGCGAACTTCGTCTTTATGTCAGGCTTCCTTTTTTGGCATCTTTATCCTTTCTTGTTGATGCCACAGGAGGCGCCTCGGGGTGGGAGGAAGCTGCTTGTAGATCCTCAGACATTGGTTGATTGTGGTGGATGTGAGGAATTCGTTCTCTCTATATCTATCTATCTATCTATATATCTATCTATCTCTATGTGTGTCTTTCTATCATTTTCTTGTTCTCTCTCTTTCTCTCTCTCTTTCAATCTCTCTCTCTCCGCACTCCTCCCTCTTCCCTCTTCCCTCTTCCCTCTTCCCTCCCTTCCTCCTTCCTTTCCCTCTCTCTTTTCCTCTCTACCTCCCTTCCCCCCTTCATCTTCCCCTCTCTCTTTTCCTCTCTACCTCCCTTCCCCTCTTCATCTTCCCTGTCTCCTCTATCCGACCCCCGACTCTCTTTCTTTCTTCCTCCCCCCCCCCCCCACCCCCCTTCGCCCCATCCCTTCCAACACGTGCCCGGATAAATTTAGGAACTGTTAGCGTGATTGATCGGTGCCCATCATTCTGCCGGCGTAGGTGTCGATTGCCCATTGGGATTGATTTGCTTTTTTTACTTATCGGCAAAACGCCCTTACCTGCATAAAAAAATATAGGATGCATATAATGATGATGATAACAATGCATAAAGAAGTGGCTTTTATCGACGTGTGAATTGTGGCATTGGTAACCGATTTGTATCGTGTTATTGGGAGAGAATTTCGTTAAGTGAGATTTATGGCGGTGTGTAGATTTTGTGTGAGTTAAGCGATAGATAACATGTAGAAAATACGCGTATAGTGTGTGTGTGTGTGTGTGTGTGTGTGATATGTATGTATATATACTTTGTGTGTGTGATGTGTGTGTACATGTATACTTTGTGTGGTGTGTGTGTTTTATGCATGTGTATATATTTGCTCTAACACTATAACCTCTTTGTGTAAGCTTGCATTCTGAAATCAATTTATCTGAGTACTTTATTGGCGATTCACTCTACCGGTGGCCTTTGGCGAAGGACGGCCGGGTTGTTGGATATAATTGATTTTACTGCGTTTGTTTACTTCCTTTTGGAGTTAGTAATGTACGTGTCGTCACTCCAGAAGATTTAATATTGGTGGATAAATCGTTTAGAATGTTTACGCGAACGTTTGGGGACGGGGGCGGGGGAGGGGGGGGAGAAGGGGTAGTGTGTGTGTTTGTCCGTCCGCGCGAACGTCTACTTCAGGAGGAAGAGTAGTAGTAGCAGGGTGTCGAGTGTCACCATAGTGTAAAAGGGTAGAGTACCCCAGGGGGTAGGGAAGGGGAAGAGAGGGGTGGGGGGTCGAGAGTGTGACTGTAACAGCTGTGGTAGTTCCGGCCGCTGTTGTTGACCCCCTCTCCCGCCAGCTGCCGCGAGGCGACAAGGGTCATAACCCTACCGCTTGACCGCGCATTCCGCACCCTTACGGACCTCCGACCCGACATCACAACTCCCCTCCCCCTTCCCCTCCCCCCTCCTGCCCCTCCGTATACTCGCGATGGTTCGAATAGCAGCAGTTCCGCTCTTATCGCGTGCCCAGGGCAGCGGGGGTATTTGGATATCATCGTGGCGTAGCAGATGCCAGCAGCGGCACGGGCTGGATCCGCGTGTGGATAGGTCACGTGATGACGGATTAGTTGTGCGGGTGGGGGAGGGGGATGGGGAGGGGGGTTGTCATCAGGGACAGGCGCGTGCGTGCATCTGTGGCTGGTATATATCCTTAGACTATCCTTCCTGTCAAGTATTCGCTCTGCGAGGAATTCCACACACGATCTTGCGTCCTTGACCCAGCTGGACCAGAGAGCTATTACGAGTCTCTATTTCGTTCGGCGGTATCTATTATTCATGTCTTCGTCAGAGAGAGAGAGAGAGAGAGAGAGAGAGAGAGAGAGAGAGAGAGAGAGAGAGAGAGAGAGAGAGAGAGAGAGCAGAAAACAGAAAACAGAAAACAGAAAACAGAAAAGGTGGCTCATGTAGGTCTACTGAACAATGTCCCGTCGCAAAATGGGGCCGCGATCACCTCACAAACAAGGTCACCGGTTGGGTGTCCTTTGTCCTTCTTTGTCTCCTTTTCGTGCTGCGACCTTTGTCATCTACCTCTTCCTCCTCGTCCTCCTCCTCGTCCTCCTCCTCTTCTTCTTTCCCTTCATTCTCGTCCTCCTATCCCTCTTAATCCTCGTCCTCGTCCGCTTCCTCCTCCCCCTCTTCCTTTTCCTGTTCAGACTCTTACGTTTAGATATTCAGTCTCATTCATACCTTCTACTTTTCAAACTCGTCGTCCTCCTCCTCCTCCTCCTTCCTCCTCTCCTGCCCATATTCTTTTATTTTTTATTCTATAATTTTCATCCTCTTGCTCATCGTTCTAGCTTCTCTCCTTTCCTTTCTCTTTCCTCCCTTCCTCTTTATCAACTCCCTTTGTCTACCTTTTCCGTCCGTCTTGCTTGCGCTTCCCATCTTTCATCTCCCCCCCCCACTCCCCCCATCTAAGTAGTGCCTGCCTGTCTGCCTGCTTGTCTCTGTCTTCCTGGGTGTTCCTCCTATCTTGGCTTCTTATTACAGTCTCTTTGTGTGACACTCCCGAAGAATGTTCACCTGCTCTGCCTCTGTCTCCTGCCTTGACCTCACCCCGCGTGGCCCTCCGATGCTTTGACCTTACCTGACCTGACGTTCGGGAAGGACGGAAGGGCGAGTGGCGACTGCGACCGGAGGAACAGGCGGGAGGAGGAAGAGGAGGAGGAAGGGGAGAAAGAAGAAAGAAAAATGAGTGGAAAGAATAAGTGAGAGGAAGAAGAAGGAAAAGATAGGTAAAACAGAGGAAGTAGTAGTAAAGAAGAGGAGAAGAAAGAAGAAGTAAAGAAGAAGTAGAAGCAGAAGAAGAGGAGGAGGAGGAGGAGGAGGAGGAGGATCGCCAGTAATACTCGCTCGACGTCGATACGTGCACTCGCATTGCCAAGGCATTTGTTAGCCACGCGATTTATTACGAATGCAGCGTACGATTTTAGCATTGATGTGTCTGGCATTGACGTTGCGGTCTATAGTTACGCAACCGTTGTGTGCATAGTAGTTATACCGTGTAATATTCCCGTGTGCGATATGTAATGCCGTTATTCGAGTCCGCCCACTTAATCGTGCCGCAGCGGTGTGCTGTGTTTTCCTTTTACTAGAATGTTTTTACTCGCGTAATTTTATTGTGCACGGGACACGGCGGTGAGAATATTTGTTTTTGTCGCCGTTCGCTGTCGTTTTGCTACCGTTTTGTTTCGGTTTGGAAAGGGAGGAAGAGTGCTGTTAGTCTTTTGAAGTCTATCCCCTCCTTTTCCCTCTCCCCCCTCCTTCCCCACCCTCTTTTCTCCCTTTTCCCCTCACCCTTTTTGACCCTCTCAGAGGTCAGGCGAAGGGGAAGGGTTAGGGTTTAAGGGGGTAGGGGTATGAGTAAGATAGGGTGGGGTAGGGTGAGGGAGGGGGGAGGATGAGGAGGAGGTCACTTTCGGAAGGGTAATGTGATACTCATTTCCCCTCCCACCCCACCCCCCACCCTTTCTCCCCTTCTCTCTTGCCATGAAACTCACTCCTTACCCCTACCGCCTACCCCCCCTCTCACCTCCTCCCTCCCACACGCCCCTCTAACACTTAGCTGCCTTCATTAAACTGATCCTAATCCAGATAGGAGCGCGTGTCAGTCTCCAACATTCTTTTTTTACTTATTATGTTTTCATTCAAGGAAATCTGAATGAAAAAGAAAAGAATAAAAGATGATAGTAGGTAGACGGCTGTTCAAAGCAAATGTCTTCCTCCCTCTCGATAATTAGTAGCGATAATCACTACCTTTGATGGGGAGGGAGGGAGAGGGAGGGAGGGAGGGAGGATGAGTCAGACATGATATTAGGAAGAGATTTTGTGAAATGAGTTTTGCTTTCAAATCAGAATAGCTAATGTGTTCATTCATTTTCTTAACGTGTATTCAGTCACAGACAGACACGCATATACATATCTATCGCTTGTCTTAAGAGAGAGAGAGGGAGAGGGAGAGGGGGGGTAGATGTTGGTTGATTGGTTAAGGGGGGAGGGGGGAAGGGGCAAAAAGAAAGGGGGTGGAATAGAGGGACTGATATACTGTATGCATTCAAATCGACCTACACACAGAGGGGCAGACGGGAGTTGCACACCGTCTGAAGTCTGGGGTTGCGTGGGCGACAGGTACCAACAACCTCTTTATCTTCCCCGAGGACGTATTTTTAGAGGTTCGAAGTCTTAGATCGAGGTTAGAGGAAGGGGGAGGGGGAAGGACAAACGTCTTGCAAGGAGAACAGATAATAAGGAGGAGGAGGAGGAAAGAGCAATAGATGATTGCGATAGAGGTGAGGGTAAGGGTTGAAAGGGTAGAAGGGAGCCAGAATAATCTATTTGAGTAGAATGATTATATTGCAATATTAATAATAGCGATATTGATAATAGTAGTAATAATAATGCTAATAATAGCAATGATCAATAGGAAAAGGAGTGATGGAGTGTCGCGATAGGCAGGGAAGAAAAAAGAGACAGCGGTAAGAGAAAGAGAAAAGGAAGACGAAAAGACCCTAGTTGGCATAAGATGAAGACGCGGCGATGGCTGTCCAAAGGGCGTCGGGATCGCGGCCTCTCATACTTCCTCGTAGCTTAAACAGGAATCAATAGAGAGGGTTGGAGGGCAAGAGAGGGGAGTGGAGGAGGGGGGGAGGGGGCGGTTACGAGGGAGGTGAGGGGAAGGGGTCGGGTGGAAGGGGAGGTGAGGAGGAAGGAGGGAAGTGTAGGGGGCGGTTAGGGGTAGGCGAGGGGAAAGGTATGGAGGGAGCAGAGTGGAGGGAAAGGTAGGAAAGGGTGCTGGAGGAAGGAGGGAAAGGGGGGGCGAATGGGACTGAGACTGAGACTTGGATAGGAGTGGAGAAAGAGGGGAGGAGGAGGAGGTGATAGGTGATGAAGGGTAAGGAAAGGGGAGAAGAAAAGGGGGGGAGAAAGGGGGAGTGGAGAAGCAATTCAGGTCATCGCTACTACTATGAGAATTTTACCGGGATGATCTTCTGCCTTGCATTATTATCCGGAGCTCACACGGCGAGGAGCGAGGGCCGAGGGGAAGGGCGTCGAGGGGAGCCGGTCACGAAACGCCACGCTTTCAAATATGGGGGGATTGGACCGGGGGGGAGAGAGAGAGAGATTGATTGATTGATTGATTGATTGATTGGTTGAGAGATTGGTCGATCGATGGAAAGTTCAAAATTAAACACGTCACTGTTTATCAGCGTCTTTATTATTACTGTTGTTATTATTTTATTTTCCTTCGCCGCGCTTCCTTTGCACTCGCTCAACCATGTCGGAAGAGAAAGTCGAGTTGAGGCCGCTGGTGACATTTCAACGTTGCATGTTATAAAAGCATGTGTTGCACGGCATCTCTCCGCTGAAGAGTAGCATTGCAAAAATGATTGCTGGCTGCCAAACCCATAAGGTGCTGTAAGAAGGAAAGAGAGGCTATTTGCTTTTTATTTATTCATGATTGTGGTGATTTTCTATCCCTTTCTCTCTCTCTCTCTCTCTCTCTCTCTCTCTCTCTCTCTCTCTCTCTCTCTCTCTCTCTCTCTCTCTCTCTCTCTCTCTCTCTCTCTCTCTCTCTCTCTCCCTCTCCCTCTCTCTCTCCCTCTCCCTCTCCCTCTCCCTCTCCCTCTCCCTCTCTCTCCCTCTCCCTCTCCCTCTCCCTCTCCCTCTCCCCCTCTCTCTCTCTCTCTCTCTCTCTCTCTCTCTCTCTCTCTCTCTCTCTCTCTCTCTCTCTCTCTCTCTCTCTCTCTCCCCCTCTCCCCCTCCCTCCCCCTCTCCCCCTCTCTCTCTCTCTCTCCCTCCCTCTCCCCCCCCTCCCCCTCACCTTCTTTCTTTCTCCATTTCTTTCTTTCTTCCCCCCTCTTTTTCTCTCCCATCCTCTCCCTCTCCAAACAAAAGGAATAACGACTAATAAAAGCAAGCTACATTGAAGTTTTGCCTTTTTTCTATTTCTTCTCTTTTCAAGGTCATGATATTATAGCCATTACTTCAGTGTTTGAAGCGAATGCGAAGGAAATTGTTTGCTCAATTTTTTTACTTTTATCGTTCAGGGTTGGAAAGGGGGTAAGGGGGGATAGGATTATGGCTTGTTATTTTGCTTGTGTTTGTTTTCTCGTTTTTGTTTTTTTTTCGAATATAATCCTCCCCCTTTCTCCTCTTCCTCCCCTCCCTCCCTCCCTCCCTCCCTCTTGTCCTCCCCCATCTCCATCTACCTTCCTCTCCTTCCCCTTGCTGCTCCTTTTTTTTCTACTCCTCCTCTTACTATCCCTCCTTTTCCTCTTTCCAGCCCTCCTCCCCATCTCCCCCCTTTTCCTCTTCCTTTCTTCCATTCCTCCTATTTTCCATTCCTCCCCTTCCCCTTCTCTTTCCATTCCTCCTCCTCCTCCTGCTCCTGCTCCTGCTCCTGCTCCCTCGTGGCTCTCGCGTTTTATGCTGCAATATTGACTGAGTTCAAGGGGGAGGGAATTTGCAAACGGCCGTGCGGGTAAACAGATAAAATACTAGATTGTAATCGTTGTGGAGATCATATCCTCGGTGGGGCGGCTGGGGTGAAAAAGAGAAATGGCGGAGGAGGGCAGGAAGAGAGGTGAAGGAAAGGTTTGGGGGAGGGAGGGAGGGAGGGAGAGAGAGAAGGAGCGAAGGAAGGAAAGAAAGAATGAATGAAGGAAGGAAGGAAGGAAGGAAGGAGGAGGGAGGGAGGAAGGGAGAGAGGGAGGGATAGAATGAATAAAGAAAGAAAGCAGAGAGAAAAGAAGAGAGAGAGGGAGGGAAGAGAGAGAATGTGAGAAAGATTGCGATAGAGAAGAGGAAGAAGAAAATACCGAAGAGAAGAGCGAATGAGGTGGAGGGAGATGAATCCCCTCTCCCCTTCATTCCGTCATGCATTAGTGATCGGACCGTGGGCGTCGCGTGTTGCCATGCACTCCCGCGACGTCGCTAATGACTCAAATTGCAACCATTATGGATCTCCATGATTGCAAACCCTTTCGGATTAATCTCGTTTCCCAAGTATTTCGGATTTCCTTTTTTTCTCCCCTCTCTTCATCTCTTTATCAATGTATCTCCATCTCCATTGATCAATATCTGTCTCTGTGTCTATTTTATGGTGTCTGCTGTGTGGCAGTTTGCCAGTGTTTCTACCTATGTGTTGCTCTATCTATCCACACACACACACACACACACACACACACACACACACACACACACACACACACACACACACACACACACACACACACACACACACACACACACACACACATTCACACACACACACACACACACACACACACACACACACACATACATATTCGTGTTTAAATGCCGCACACAGAAGACGTTACCGGTTATGTGAGCGCGCCTGAGCAGCGGAAGAAAGGGGAAGGCATGTGCTTAGTAACCGCCTCCGAGGGGAATCTCTTGTCTGGGAGAGAATAGGGGGAGGGGGGGGGGGAAGAGGGAAGAGAGGCGATGAGAGGAGGAGAGAGAGGGAGAGGGAGAGGGAAGAGAGCAGATGGGAGAGTGAAGCGGAATGGAGGGGAAGGGGGAGGGGGATTTCCACTTACTCATGAGAGGGTAAGAATCCAGACAGTGTCTTGTCTGGAGAGAGAGAGAGAGAG